>JAGFMF010011406.1:3313962-3343853 GCA_019455555.1 Galemys pyrenaicus | reverse complement strand
GGCACAGCAGGAGAGGTCTGCTGCACCATGTGGGTCCCCTCCCTGGCCGGCAGCAGGGATCGAACTCATGCTGCAGTGGCTGCGGTTTGCTTCGTAGTGTGTTGCTTAACCCACTGCGCCACCAGGGAGGCCCGCACTTTCGTCTCATAAAGACACTCAAGCAGCTCTAGGAGAGTCCCATATAAAAGTAACCAAGACGGCCAGCATCAACTTGCCAGCCATGCTAGCCTGCCACCTCAGAAGTACACCTTTGTCCCTTGTAGACTTCAGATACCCCGGCAGACATTGATTCCAATCCCAGAGAGACAGCAGCCAAATGGCTCCCAAATTCCTGACCCAGAGAAACTGGGAGAAATACAAAGTATTTATTATTGCTTTAAGCCATCAGGTTTGAACAAATCATACAGGGCTTTTCTCCTTAGTCCTGTCTGCCACCATCTTGCATGGGTCTCTCCTCTTTTCCTTTTCTTTTTTCATATTAGAGTTCCCCAATCCAGTCTCCAGAGGCGTGCTCACAATTCCTATATTTTGTTATGCAAATTAACTTAGGTTTTCTTCATCTTCCATTTAGGCTAAACCCCAGGAACTCTATTTTCCCTGACCAAAATACCCATTAAGGTTCAAAATCAAAATACTTTATTTTTCTACCAAGTCAGCTGGTACACGAAAGTTTTATTTTAAACTTTTTTTTTTTTTTAAGATTGATTTATTTATGCACACAAGAGCTGGGGCACAGGCCAGAGTCGCGGGAGGTGAGAAGATGGAGGTGAGAGGATTCACCAGACAGCATGGGGAGCAGAACAG
Organism: Galemys pyrenaicus; assembly: GCA_019455555.1. NCBI lineage: Eukaryota > Metazoa > Chordata > Mammalia > Eulipotyphla > Talpidae > Galemys > Galemys pyrenaicus. The sequence continues at coordinate 3,343,049 of JAGFMF010011406.1, read as the reverse complement.
GCAGACTGAAACACACTGCCAAGGGCAGCAGCAGAGTGAGGCAGGAGAGGTCTGCTGCACCATGTGGGTCCCCTCCCTGGCCGGCCGCAGGGATCGAACTCGTGCTGCAGTGGCTGCAGTTTCCTTCATAGTGTGTTGCTTAACCCATTGCGCCACCAGGCAGGCCCCCGCTGAAAGTTTTAAAAACAATTTTTTTAAAAGATTTTTAAAAAATTTTTGCATACTAGAGCTGTGGTAGAGGCCAGAGGCACAGGAAGTAAGAGGATTCACGAGAGGCAGAGCGGGGAGCAGAACAGGCAGATCTACTGAAATACACTGCTGAAGGGAGCAGCAGTTGAGGCAGGAGAGGTCTGCTGCGCCATGTGGGTCCCCTCCCTGCTTGGGGATCGAACTCACACTGCTGTGCGGTGGATGCTTCACAGTTCGGTGCATGCTACACAGTGCAGCACTCAACCCGCTGGGCCACCAGGGAGGCCCTAAAAAAAATTATTCTTACATTAATAGAAGTATACATGAGCAAAGTGCTAAAAGAGCAGAGAAGATGCATCTAAGCTGGCCAGAGCTCTTGGAGAAGGTGATATTTGAACTGAGATTTTAAGGGTAAATAGGAGTTAATTGGATAGAAAAGTGAATATAAGTCATTTATATAGAAGTAATAGCAACTGCAAAGGCGCAGGGGTGAGAAAAGGCATAGTTCTGAAAACTATAAATAGGAGTGTGGGTGAAACACCTATTGGGGAGCTTGGAAGATGTTGGGGGCTAGATTGTATCAGGCAATGTAAGCACAGGTATAAATTAGGAAGGAGACTGCAGGCAACAGGAGCTCCTGATTCAAGAAATAAGAACTATGAATTCAATATTTCAAATACTAGCATCTCAGTAAGTCCACATGTCAGGCCATGCCCATGTTAGTTAACGTAGTAGCTCAAAGATATTGTCAAGAATCCAGGTTTTTGCTCTATTTCTGTTCAGCTGTCCCCAGGTATGTCTCCAACAGCTGTAAGATTGTTGCATATCCAGTCACTGTATCCTTGACATTCCTTCTGGAGGTAGAAATGAGACCTTCTCTTTCTCATCATGTAAACTTTTATTGACTTGTATCTCTTAAAATGGGGGAAATCTGGAAATCTTTCCCAGAATGTATTTCTTTCTCCTGTCATTGCTCCCAATAGCTGACTTCCTTTCATTATTAGGGGTTGGAGTTGTACCCTATTTCCATGCTTGACCAAACAAGAGAATGGGCTATCATTGACTTAGACCAATCATGGTTTACTCCCTGGGTTGGGGTCGGAGCCTAGCACTCTCTAAGCACATGGCCTGTGTAGGAGTGTGGTTACTGGAATAAAATTGAGATTGTTAACAAGGTGGAAGAGAGGGTGTTGGCTCTTTGAGTAGGCAGTCAGCACAATCTGCCACATCATGCTAAGGAATTTGGACTGCAGCCTGTTGAGGGAGGGAATCACTAGAGGGCTTTAGGATAGGAAGTAGCATGAATATATTCCACTATATCAGAATGGAGGTGCACTTAGAAGGGGCGTGGGTCTCAAGGCAGGGCCACCAGTTAGGCTTCCTCAGCAGATATTGGAAAGGACTGCTAGAGTTTGACTGAGGAACACCTACACTAATTGGATAGAATGGGGAAAAGGAAGTAGAAGGAAGAGTCTAGAATGACTTGCAGGTTTCTCCTTGAATGAATCACAGGCTGTTTCATCAAAGTTTTGAATATGAGGGAAGGGTGTTGGAGGGATAAAGTGAGTTGAGAGATAATGAATGTGGTCTTGGACATTGAGGTGCCCCAAAGATATGGAGAAAAGTGAGTAAAGTCAGAGTTTGATGATTATAATACTTAAACTCCCTAGAGGTTGGGACAGGATGATGTTTGGAAGGAAAGGGAACTGATGAGGAGAGTTCAGCACTGGTTTGGCTAATTTTACTGAAGACTGGATAGACTCAAGGACTTTTTGAAAAAACTATAAATGTAGTTGTAGCCAAACCTTTAAAAAGCAGTTAAAAACCTGTTTTGAAATATAGGTTTCTGTTATTTGTTTCAACACGTTGAGTTACACCAAATGAGATGGAGAAATGATCTCAACCTTTTTTTTGGGCCTCCTAACTGGAAATGTCAGGACTCAACCCTATGAGCTTTAATCAGATAAGCACTGAGGCATTAGTAAAAAATCATGCTTTACAAATGACTGAGGGCATATGGACTAACTGAACAAAGTACTGTTCAAACCAGACATACAAAGAAAGTGTAATGAGAAGGTGTTGGGATTAAAATGTAAGCTGCTTTTTAATTTTATAATAGTTATGAAATGCAAATTATAAGACATCTCAATGCACCTTCAAGTTCTAAGTCAATATAACCATTTTATTATATGATTTAATATGAATTAAGTGCTGTTTAAAATGAAAATAGGAGTTCTGTTTCCACTCAAAAATACCCATTGAGTGGAACACTGAAGTTTGAAATATATCAGTCTTAGAACCATGCAGTTGGTAGCAACTTTGAGAACTAAAAAAAAAAAAAACATTTTAGTTTTTCCCCATGGCTATCTTGTTTCAGGTTCTGGAATAACAAAAGTGTCTGACACTCTAATTTTGTGGGTAACTTAACCTAATGGGTAGAATAGTTGGAAGCCTGGATAAAGCGCTTAATGAAGAAGGGGGATTAGGGGACAGAGAAAAAATTGAGAATTGAAGGAGAAGAGCAGTTGGGAGGGTGATGGAAGAGTAAAATAATAATCACAACTGACTGAATATACAAACTGGGTAATGGGAAGGCCATATATAATTAGAACTCTGACCCACAACCTCTGCAGCAATGAGTCAGGAACTGTCAGGACTGATCAGTGATTATCAGCTTTCTTATTTTTGTCTCTCTGCTCTTCCAGGACCAAGTATAAAAAGTTAAATACACTCCTTCAAGCCTATTGCATAAGATGTTCTGCTTCTAGTTAGCCCTTCTCCAGCTTCTCCAGTCTACAACCTCTAATCAGAGCATAAGTGAAAACTCTTTTTTTTCTTTCATTTTTAAGCTTTCCCCCTCCCGTCTAATATGAGATGGTGTCTGACTGCCTTATTACAGCATAGAACAAATAGCCCCTTTTCATACTCACTGGAGCCATCATTTTCTTTAGTCATTTCCCTCATTTATCATATATTTGTTGTATTTTCTGTACCAGATAGTGCCCAGCATGGGTGTAGCAGGTGGAAATTCTAACACTGACCTACCCATGCAGCTATCCAGCATCGATGTGGAAACAGCCCCTGCTCTCAAGGGTAGTCTGAGTGTTGAATATAAGTGCAACTCAATGTGGCAAGTGACACAATAAGCATACATACACATAAGGGGTGTTAGAGCAAGCCAGGCTCTTTTTTTTTTTTTTAAAGATTTATTTATTTATGCACACAAGCACTGGGGTACAGGCCAGAGGGGTGGGGGGGGGTGAGAGGATTCACCACAGACAGAGCGGGGAGCAGAACAGGCAGATCAACGGAAGTACACTGCTGCTCACAGGCAGATCAATGGAAGTACACTGCTGAGGGGAGCAGAGGGCAAGGCAGGAGAGGTCTGCTGCGCCATGTGGGTCCCCTCCCTGGCCAGAGGCAGGGATCGAACTCATGCTGCAGTGGCTGTGGTTTGCTTCACAGTGCGTCGCTTAACCCACTGCGCCACCAGGGAGGCCCCGCAAGCCAGGCTCTTAAGGGAGGTGCCCTTAAGCCGAGTGGTAAGGGTTGAGTAGGAGTTGGGTTGGATAAATGGGAAGGAAATTAAAGGAAGGTGCAGCGTGATAGGGGCGAGGTAGAATTACCAAGGCCCAAGATGCCACAAACCTCTGAAGCGCACGGGTGGAGTGCTGAGGAGGGGAGGCACAGCAGAGGAGGCTGCAGACAGGTCATGGATGGCTTTGTGTGGGATACCTTTAAGGAGCTTGGTCTTTATCTAGGTAAAGCGGCTCCCTCCTGGAATGAGAGAAATGGCTGGTATAAGCGAGGACGAAAAACAGCATTAAGGAAACATTACCCTTGTATGTCAATACAGATCCGCACCAATCTTTTCTGAAAGGACCTTAGGTCCGGAAGGACAGAGACACAGCCGCTTATAATGCCTGTGTGGCACACAGTAGACATTCAATGAAAGTTGAATGAATGAATCTAAGCAGCGCTGAGACAGTGTCCCCATTTTGTCCGTGCTCCCCCCTCCCCACTTTGGGACAAGGTAAGGCAGCCGAGGCTGCAGTTGGGAGGCCATTGGGAGGGTTTGGAGAATCACCAGCCACCCTGGTGGGCAGGGCTGGGAGACACAATATCCAGTAGGCTGGGGGGCAAGGAAGGCACTTCTGTGGCGAACACCCCGGATCCTCCCACCAGCGCCGCTCTGTTCCGGAGCAGCGGCGGAGAAAGCCGGGAGCAGAGAGCCACTGCGGGCGCGAACACCCGATGCGTCCCAGCCGCGCTCACCTGTGTGCGCCTCCCCGGCCCCGCGGAGCCGCCGCACCCTGCCCTTTCGATTGGACGCGCTCGAAATCCCGGGGCGGGCATTAGAGGCCGAGCGCTCTTTGGGATTGGCCACCTTGGCGGACGGACGCGCGGCCCACGGAGCTGGTTTGCCGAAGGCCGACTCGGCGCGGCGGGCGGGCCCCTCTCCGCGGGTCCCCTGTCATTGGCTCCCTGCGGTTTCCTTGGGGACGTGGCGCCGCCGGCCGCCAGGGCCTTCTTCCGGCTGCTACAGAGGCCGCTGGGGAGCCACTCTGGACGGAGCGCAGAGGTGCTGAGGGAGCCGGCGAGCCGCTTGACCCGGTGAGCGCTGGGGGCTCCGGGGCGGTGAAGGAGCGGGGATCCCCACCTTCGCCACCTGGGGACTGACGGACGGGGGATTGCGTCTTCCTTAAGGAGCCCAGGTAGGGTCCTCGCTACCCGAGACAAGAGCGAACGCAGCTGGAGTGGGAGCCAGGGGAGAGGATGGGCACCGTGACCTTCCTGTGCAGGGCTGGTCTCGAGGGCACGCCGGAGGTAAGCCTGAAATCCGAACAACTCTTTCCAGGCTGCAGATTTAGGAGATGCCTGGGACAAGGAGACCATCAACTCAAGGCAGAAGGAAAAGGAGGTGACAGGCGTTGAGACCACTTAAGGGAACCCATGGCTAGGTAAGGCTGCATGCTTTCTCCTCAGCCAGGGTCTCGTCGGGAGATGGCAGGCTGGTTGAGGAACCCTGAGAGGCTGTTGTAAGTGAGATTTACCCCAGAGCTGCGTTTGGACTTTGCAGCCTGGTCAGGTGAATACCGACACATCAACATTGCATTTTAGGGAAGGATATAGCAGTTAACAGCTCATAACCCAGAGGTGATGGAGTGAGTGCTCACTCAGCACTGAGAAGTGCTAGATCTTAATGTTCTTTCGAATTTCCATTTGAGTGAGACTAGGGTCCCCTTGAGAAGCTTAAACAAAGGGTTTTTTTTTGTTTTGTTTTGTTTTTGGGCAATGAACTTTAAAAACACACTGGATCGATGTGAATTTCACACTGGGATACATTTACCCATACATCATAATTCTCTGAAACTTTCAGAAAAGATTAGTGTGGATCTATATTTGATCATTGTCAAATAGAGTTCAGTGCGGAAAGATAAAGAACAGTATGTAATGGAGTAAGACCAAAGGACTGGAGATGCACACAGATATATTTAGTCTATGGTTTATATTTATGTACATGAATACACAAGTATGCAGAGAGAATCCCTGGAAGAACACCTAGAAACTGGGTAGCAGTTGTTGCCTTTAAGGGAGAAATAGTAGGATTAGGATAACAGATTCATACTTTCTACTTTCCTGTTAAACCGTTTGAGATTTTTTTTGTTGTTGTTTTTTTTTGTCTTGAATAAAAATACTTTTATAAATCAATAGAACCCATTTTCTAGTTATCCAGGCATTTGACAGCATTCTTGTGAGAATGCTGATTCTCCAATGTTATGAGGTTGCCAAGAGAGACTTAAATTTTTCATTAATAAGAGATTAATTCTGAATTAAACCTCAAAGTACAGAATTTGGAAAAAGAGCAGGTAAGGCTTTTCTGATTTATATAGTTAGATGTACCAAAAACCTTCCAGTTCCTTTTATAAAATATGAGGCAGAAAGGACATTGAGACTTCTGGTGGTGTAAATTTTTGTGTTTTGCAGGAAGGTCCTTTATCCAATTTGAAAGACCTTTTTAGTACTAGTTATACTTACCAATGTTTTTCTCATTTCAGGATCAGTTTTTCCTACCTCTGCCCAGCCTCCTGGTATTTCACTGTGCCCACTGTGAGCCCATTTCCCCGGCAGCGGGTAGCCTTCACAGGGCTCTTCTTCATATCCTGTCTCCTTTTACTTATGTTAATCATGGACTTTCGACATTGGGGTGCTCCATCACCACGAGACAGGCAATACGAAAGGTGAGTCAGCTTTGACCAGTTCTGTCTTTGAAGTCATAAATATTTTGATAAGTTGTTTAACACACTACTACCTTTGACCCTTTTGGGGGATCCTGCATTAGCATCTGTGAAATGCATGCCACTTGTTACAGAAAGCCCCATTTTAGCAATGTTTGGTTTTGTTTCAAGAATGCTGATACAGTCTTTTAACCATGAAAGGCATGTTTCTATTTTTTTGATCTGGTCGGCTGACTTATTTGGTGCATAAATGTTTAGTATTCTTATGCTCACTTGATGAATTGACCCTTTTATCATTATTGAATGACTATCTTTATCCTTGCTTATATCATTGTTCTGAAATCTAGTCTGGTATTAATATAGCTGTTTCAGCCTTCAGAATTAGTGGGATGCATGTTTTTCCACTTCTTTAGCTTTAGCCTGCTTGTATCTTTATCTTTAAAGTGGTCTTCTTGTAAGCAGCATTGAGTCTTGTTTTTTATCCAATCTGGCAATGTCTACTTTTTAATTGGGATGTTCAAACCATTTATATTAATATGATTATAGATTATGTCAGGTGTAAATCTGCTGTCTTGCTCTTTGCTCTGTTTCTCACATATGCTTCATTTTCCCTCTTTTTCTTCCTTCTGTTGTAATGAACACGTTTTTATGATTCCCTTTTCTTTGTTGACTTGTTAGATATAATTGTGTTTTTGTTTTTTAATGGTTACTTCAGGGATTATAGTGTATGTCTTTAACTCATCATATTCTACCTTCAAGTATTATTATATTTCTTAACCCATAGTATAAAAAACAACAGTATTTTTCACTTCTTCCCTGTTGGTCTTTGTGCCACTGTCACACAGCTTACTTTTACATATGTTATAAACCCCATAACACATTGTTATTATTTTTGATTTAAACATTCAATTATCTTTTAAAGAAATTTTTAAAATAAGAAAAAAAAAGACTTGTATATTCTTCATTTCAGGACCTCTTTATTCCTTTGTGTTGATTCATGTTCCATCTGATGTTCCATCTGGTGTCATTTTCCTTTTGTCTAAAAGACTTCCTTAAACATTCCTAGTAATGAGAGCCTGCTCTCATGATGAATTCTTTCAACTTTTGTTTGGCTAAAAAACAAAAACTTTATTTTGCTTTCATTTTAAAAGAATTGTTTGTTGGGTATAAAATGCTAGGTTGATCAGTTCCTTCCCCTCCCCCCCCCCCGTTACTTTAAATATGATGTTCTACAGTCTGCAGGATTGTATTTTTTCTGAGAAGTCTGCTGTCATTTTTATGTTTGTTCTCTACATAATGTCTTTTATCCCTGGTAGCTTTTAAGATTTTCTCTTTATCCATGGTTTAAAACAATTTGATTATGATGTGCCTTAGTGTAGTTTACTTTATGATTCTTGTACTGTGATTTGTTGATTCAGGATCTATGGATTTATAGTTTTTAATCAAGCTTGGAAAAATTTTGACCAAATATTTTTTCTGTCTTTTCCCAGTTCTCTTGGAGTCAAGAGACTATCCACTTATAACTATATCTGTCTATATAGACTACCTATGTCTATCTAAATCTACATATAAGTATAAATAAATATAGATAGATCGATATACAGATATAGAGAGATACTTTATATTGTGCCTTCTAGTTCATTAGCATTTTCTTCTGTAGAGGCTAATTTACTGTTAATTCCATCCAGTGAAAGTAGAATATCTTTTTTTACAGAAAATCATCTGACACATGTAATATACTTTTAATGCTTTACCAGTTGCCACCATCTATATTCCTTTATAGTGGTAATTTGTTTTATTATTTTTTTGAGATTAGTTTCTTCAAAGCCTTTCAAACTCTATATAATGTCTAAACTCCTTAAAATGGTTTAACAGGCCCAGCCTGATTAACCTCTGCAGCTTACACAGCTTACCACTCACTCCCTAATGGTTTTACTCTAGCCAGATTAACCTACATGGAATTCCATAATTAGACCATTTAGAACATGCTACTCATCTTCAAACTGATTTTCTCTTTATTGCTTCTCATATATTTGTCAGCTAGAATACTTTGGGCTGCAGCTAATAGTCAACTATCTTAAATAATAAGGAAATGTATTTACTCACATAACGAAGTTCAGGGAATAGAGAGATTCTACAAGTTCAACTTTCACTGGCAGGATGGGATTCTCTACGTATTTGTCCATAGAATCAGCTTACTTAAAGGTTGCAAAGTAGCAGCTAGTAGCAACCAGGGTTACATACATCCTCAAATTGTATCCTGAAGGGAGAAACATGCCTTCCATGGCTCTCTTATAAGAATGTAAATCTTTTCCAGAAATCTCTAGCAACCCTTTCTGTGAATCTTTTATGGTCAAGCCTGCCTCCCCTAATGTTTCTCGGTTGTTCTATTCCCAGAATTTCTCACTTCCTATTCACATTGGTCATTCAGACATTCATTCATTTGATAAACATTTAATGAGCAGCCCAAATGTGCTGGGTGATAATAGACATGAGGGCCTGAAGACTTTGGGTACCTTTTCTCGAAAAGTTTTTGTTTTCAACCCTTCTTCCTCTAGCAGCATTATTTAATTGTATTTCTTCTTCTTCTTTTTTACTTAAAGATTTATTTATTTATGCATACAAGAACCTGGGGTATAGGCCAGAAGTGTTGGGGGTGAGAGGATTCACCAGAGACAGAGTGGGGAACAGAACAAGCAAACTGACTGAAATACACTGCTAAGGGGAGCAGCAGGTGAGACAGGAGAGGTCTGCTGCACCCTGTGGGTCAGCTCCCTGGCTGAGGATGGAACTCACACTACATTGGCTGCAGGGAGCTTCATAGTGCTGAGGCTTAACCCCTTGCGCCACCAGTGAAACTCTCATTTGTATTTCTTCTTTTCCCAAAGAGGAAACTCTTGTTTAGGTAGATGACTACAGTTGTCAACAAAGGCATGAAAATGAAAACAAGAAGACAAATTGAAATATTCTAATAGAGCGGTTATGGTATCCTGAACTTGAACTTGGGTGTCAGCCATGAGGATGGAGAGATGCATTGGAGAGATCAGAGGGAGGGAGAGATCCAGTAGTTCTTGTCTGCCACTATATCCCAAGTGGTCAGATCCAGTAAACACTTGTCAAGTTGATTAAAACAAGTTTGCTGCAGCGTTAAGGAACACACAGACGGCTGTCATGGTGCCCTCACCAAAGTCTTGACATCCTGTAATGCTCTCGCTGAGCAGCCAGCAGTCGTGCAACCTAAAGCTTCTTGTTCTTTAATAAAAGTCATATTGTCATATATTATTACATCACTATGGCAGCCTCCATGAGTCATTTAGGAAGTTTAGACATTTGTGAGTGCTTGTTGTGTGCCAGACACTGGACTAGGCACTGCAGTACAAAGATGAATAAAACGTGGCCCTGAACTCATGGTTTCATTATCTAGTTTAGAGAGGCAGGTATGAAGGAAAAATCATTTCCCAGTGAGAAAATAGTTTATATGTAGCTGTGCAGAACCAAATTATCAGGAACTGTACACAGTCAAGAAATCAGGAGCAAAGTTAAGAATCAGAAATTAATCAGAAGAGGCCATGAGTTACCAAATTTGCTATCATCAAGTCCATGTGCTCTTATCATTAAAAACTCATGCACTTTACTGATAAGGGAGGCTTCACATCCAGCCCATTTGCTTTTATTTATTTTATTTGCTTTTTGATTAGTCTGTTTTTCTCTCGTCTCAGAAGACAGCAGATGAGAGCAAATTAGAAAGGTGGAAATGGGGCGGGTGTGGTGGTCATTGGCTGTGACACTCATGACATGACAATTTGTCACATATGGCAGCTGGACTGTGAGGCAGAAGAATGGAAATCTATTCAAGAAAGATGCAATAACTCAGTTTTTACAGACCATTTGTATAGTGGCAAACAGTGATATACATTTTGTTAAAATTTATTACTCAGCCTGTTGTGTTATTGTTGTTGTTTTTAAGATTATTTATGCATCCAAGAGCTGGGGTACAGGCCAGAGGTGTGGGTGGTGAGAGGTTCCACCAGAGACAGAATGGGGAGCAGAACAGGCAGACTGACTGAAGCACACTGCTGAGGGGAGCAGCGGGCGAGGCAGGAGAGGTCTGCTGTGCCATGTGAGTCAATCCCTGGCCGGCGGCAGGGTTTGAACTCATGCTGCAGTGGCTGCGGTTTGCTTCATGGTGTGTTGCTTAACCCACTGTGCCACCAGAGAGGCCCTGCACAGCTTGTTAATCCATGTTAATGATGATCTTGGGGTCAGTCATATGTATTTGGGGACGTGGTACTGTAGTGTGGGAGGGTTGATTTTAGAGCTGATTTGCTCATTGTTTTCTAGTTGGGCAGTGTTGAAAAGGTGTTGATCCTGGAGTCTCATTTTCTTTATGTATAATGTAGAGATGAAAATATCTGCTGTGTAGTCTTGTTTGGATTACAGAGAAAGACCTCGTAGGGGCTATCTCATGCATGTTACTGTTAGTCTTATTGCTATTTGAAATAATTTTGATTTTCCTGTTCTCTGATTCCCTTTTCACTTTGCAAATACATACTGATGATACTGGGCAACATTATCACCATGTAAAGTTCTCCTTACAGGATTATTTTTTTGTTCGTTTTGGGTGCCAGCTGCTCTTGATTAAACACCTGTGAACACTAACTGATGATAAAATGATTAAGCAAACATTTAGGAACTGATGGAAATACCTATCACTTTCGTTTGACCACTTATGAAAAAATTTTAAGACCAATGCTTGTCTTTGTGATTTTTATATTATATACATATAATGCAGTCATACTGTTCCCTATTAAATTGTTCCTAATTCACATGATGAACTTACATCAGAATTTTGTGGTGTTCCACAAAGGGTATCCTGTGCTGTCAGGAACACCCTGACTTATAGATATTCTTATAGACAAACTTGGAAAACCTTGATTGGAAAATGTGCCCATAAAAACTCTGAATCACTCTATGGTCTCAATAATTTAGGCATTGCTTTGGTTAGAAGTGATAATCTCTCTTCACAGTTTATATTTGTGTTTCAGTATGCATAAAAGTAGTTGAGACATTTAAAAATTACTTACTTTTGTGTTGAAAACTTTTAATTTTCATTTTTTTTTCAGCCTTTGGTAGAACTCAGTACATCACCTCTGAAGTGAAATGACCCAGAGGGTAGAAGCCCCTGTGCTTTTGGTTTTCTGTATTGTGAGCATGCACCCTTATTCTCCTTTTGGAAGGAGAATGCGGGAGGTTTACATCAGAGTTAGGTTAGAAAAGGTAAATTAGAGAGTCGTTGGGTGTCAATAATGATAGAATTCAGAGCTGTCTTTAATAGACTTTATTTTTTAGAACAGTTTTAGGTTCACAACTAAACAAAGTAGAAAGTACAGAGGCTTCCTTTGTACTCCCTCCCCCCCGTCTACACCAGCAAAGGCTATTTTTAAGAATAATTTTTATTAGAAGTGTGTTTTAATCCATCGTTTGTCACGTGCCACAAATTATAAGCTGTGCTCCAACAACTTCCTCAGACTTAATATATATTTTGCATTCATTTATTCACTCTTATATTAGCAGACATTACTGAGGGTCTACACAATGGTATCCAGTGGGGTCTTCATGACCCACAAATGGCTGTTCAAACTTAAGTAAACTACTACACCCGGAAAAGAAAGCAAACATTGTAAGAAAACAAATAAAAATTAAAACTAAACTAAACTAAAATTTTTTTTTTAAGATTTAAAAAAAATATTTATTTATTTATACATACAAGAGCTGGGGTACAGGCCAGAGTCACGGGAGGTGAGAGGATTCACCAAACAGAATAGAGAGCAGAATAGGCGGATCAACTGAAATATACTGCTGGGGGGAGCAGCGGGCTAGGCAGGAGAGGTCTGCTGTGGGTCTCCTCCCTAGTTGAGGATTGAACCCGCACTGCCCTGCCGCAGATGCTTCACAGTGTGGCACTCAACCTGCTGCGCCACCAGGGAGGCCCTAAAATAAAAAATTTTATATGAATTTTTAAAAAAATTAAGTAGACTATAAAAGTGTGGTTCCTCACTTGCACTCGCCTCATCTCAGATATGGCCACATGTGACTGTTCTGTCTGACAGCGCAGAGAGAGAATGGTTCCATAGTCACAGAAAGTTCTTTGAATTTTTAGATACCGCCTAAATGGATGCTAGGTAAATTGCTAAAATTTATTCATAATTTTTAATGCATAAGCACTTTTAGCATATATACACACATGTTGTATGTTTTAAATGTTTTAGGTATTTGGTATATTTTTTTTTATAATCTTAATGTTTAATAGTGTTCAATTTTTGGTAGCCCCACTACTGACTTCAGTTGGGGGGAAATTTTTTCTGACCGACTTACATTCTGAAGAATGTGTGTAGCAATTGAAAGGCAGCGCCTTCATGTTCCAGCGCCTTCATGTTCCATTGCCGTGTGGGAGTAGTTGTGAATGAGTGGTTCTGTCAGTTGTGGACTTGGTATTGGCCTTCGTTAGGAGCTTCAGTGCTGTTTAAAGTAAGTTCAGGGCCTCCCTGGTGTCCCAAGGATTAAGTCCCAGTGCTATCACCCCTACGGTTTAAGTTCATTCCCTGTCATGGAGCTGACCCACGTGGCTCAGCAGACCTCTCCTGTCTCACCCGCTGCTCCGGTCAGCAATGTGTTTCAGTAGATCTGCCTGTTCTGTTCCACACTCTGTCACTGGTGAATCCTCTCACCCCTGTGCCCCAGTTCTTGTATGCAAAACACAACAAAAACCAAACCACTTAAAAAAACAAAGTTGAAAAGATGTATTAGTTTTGGTTGGAAAAAATAAGCTTTAGGATATATAAATGAAAGTTGTTTTTAGTCTAATAAAACAATTCAGAGATTTTTGTTGTGAGATTGAAAGTATATATTTTTGGGGCCTCCTTGGTGGCCCAAAAGGTTAAATCTCAGCACTAGGAAGCTTTCCGCAGCCACTGCAGCATGAGTTCGATCCCCAGCCACTGAGCTGACCCACATGGTGCAGCAGACGTCTCCTGCCTCGCCCTCTGCTCCCCTCAGCAGTGTGTTTCAGTTGATCTGCCTGTTCTGCTCCCCACTCTGTTTCTGGTGAATCCTCACACACACCACCCCTCCTCTCCATCCCAGCTCTTGTATGTATAAAGAAATCTTTAAAATAATAATAATAATGAAGAAAGTATATATTTGCTGTTTACTTGTTTGTCCTTAATGGTGTTTTACTGTTGATAGAACTTTGAACTCTAAGCGTTCCTGACTGCTCTGACTAATCTTCCTGGGAGATAAGAAACAACCTTACAGGATGTTCTTCATCGCTACCACCAGTCATGCACAGTTACTTTGACTGTAACGTCATTTCACTTGTTTCTAAGCCTTGGATAAGTCGAAGAGTGTGAAGATGTTCTGCTAGGAGCTGGCAGCTCCGTGCTTTGGGGACCACTTTAATTGACTTTTGGCACATTACTGAATTCTCTTTGAAGTGGTGTAATTAGTGTTGATTTTATAACGAGGTAATGAATGGTTTGGTCAGTTATTGCTTAATGCATTAATATTTTCAGGGTAATGGCAGTGAAAAGCCATTACCTTCCAATTCTACTTGGGTGATGTATATGTGGGTAACTTTCTTTTCATGGACTCAGCAATGACTGGAGGAGAATCACGTTTCTCAAACACAGAGAGGGAGTGTAAGTGTGTGGTGGGGTGGGCTGAGGTTTGAATATGTGCTGGTGAAACAGAGCTCTCCTGAGAAGGCGGATGTGAGGGATTCCAAAGCTTTTGGAAGTTTTCTCTTGGGCTTTAGTTCCACTTTAGGGACTGACTTAGTGCAGCGTCAGCAAAGCAGGGCGGTCCAGCAATGCCAGTAATTGACCATGGCTAAGGCGAGGACTGCCAACCAGCTGAAACATCTGAGACCAGACCAGTGATCCAGCCATTTTAGCAGCTTAGACAGAGGAAGACTTTTAGGTGGTTGAAAAGTACAAGAAGCCTGATTAGGCCATAAGAGGACTGGGTTCCAGAAAGAGATGATACTTGCTACTTCCCAGAGGAGACAGCTGTTCTTCAGTTACTGATTTGTGTGCAAGATGAGAAAAATGGAGGCTTACTGCTGCCTGCCGTGATTGATCAAAGACTCAAGTGGGAAGTGTAACATAAATGGCCTCTGGTCCTAGCTTTCGCTCTTGTGTTCTAATATCAGGTGACTTTTTTCTGCCAGTGCACACATGAAGACTTCTAAGAGAAGAGAAAGAGCTGGAAAGTTGTTTATCTTGATAGGATGCTTTGGAAAATTATGAAAACTTTCTCCAAGGACCAGCTGATTTTGAGTGTAGTGATATAAATACACAAAGTTATTAACAAAGCAGCAACTTCATATGGTGAGATCTAGGACCAAACCAGATATATGCCAGAAAAATATGAAAAACATTGTGATAATACTGAGGTACTATTTCTGATAGGTTTGAGAAACTGATAGTCTAAAAGGATAATCTAAAGGAAGCAAATGTGAAAGAAGTGTTAGGGACTCATACTCCCCTTGGGAGTCCGTAAGACCCTTTCAGGCATTCTGTGGGGCTAAAACTATTTTCATATAAGCAAACTGTTTAAAGAGAATGTGATAGTACATTTTAGATCACTAGGAGGAGGCCTTTTCAGACGATTGTGTATACTATAAGAGTCAGTTTGGTTGAATGGAGGTGATTAAGAACTGGGAAGCCATGTCGAAGAAGCAAAGGAAAAGGAATAGGCAGGAAAGCAGATGGATGCTTGAAAGACAAAGGAGGCTGAACTAAAGCAGTGGTTCACAGTGTTTGTTGACCCTTGGGAGTCCCTGAGACCCTTTCAGACATTCTGTGGGGCTAAAACTATTTTCATAAGACTAAGATATTATTTGCTCCTTTTTATTAAAAAATATATATTTTATTATATTAAAATAATTAATTATTTTATTAAAAATATATATAATGTAAAATTTCCCATCTTAACCATTTTTAAGTATACCCTTCAATAATATTAGTGTATATACATTATTAGGTCATCATTCTCTAGAATTTTTCATCTTGTATATCTGAAATCATTAAACAATTCCCCTTTTTGCCCTGTTCCTACTTTGTGGTAAACTACTAACCTATTTCCATTTCAGTGAATTAGACTGTTTTACAGATCTCATGTAAGTGGAATCATACACTTTTTTCTTTTTGTGACTGGCTTATTTCGTCGATTAATGTTCTCAACTTTCATTCATTTTGTAACATGTACCTGATTTCCTTTTTAAAGGATGTATAGTATTCTGTCGATGTATACACTGTATTTCGTTTATCTATTCATTTGTTAATGGACACATCTGAATTTGCTTGAAGTTGGAGTTGCTTGAAGATGGAATTGAAGTTGTTTCTAACTCCTGGTTATTGTGATGTTATTTGTGTTTTTCACTGACTTGGTGTTTACATTGATGATGCAAAAACTATAATAGGTGAAACTGCTGCTACCATAGCACAAATCAAAATATAGGCACCAAATTGTACTACGAGTTATTATAGTCTTATTTGTCACACAAGTGCAATGGGGGAAAAAAAGTTCATTTCTACCTAAGAATATCTTTTTAATATTCTGTGTGACAAAAATGGGAGACAGATATTAAACACTTGAAGTTGGCTTGAGGAGTGCTTGGGCAGTTTGAGTTATAAACTAAACCTAATTACTTTTTTTTAATAAAATACTATTTTTACTTGGAAGAGTGCCAGAAAAACTGTGGCTTTCAGACTTGAATATTTCCTAGACATTTTCTTAAAAATGAATGAAGTTAAACAAAAAAAAATGAGGCCTTCCTTGTGATGCAGTGGGTTAAGCAATGCACTATAAAGCAAACCACAGCCACTGTAGACGAGTTCAATCCCTACCCCCAGCCAGGGAGGTGACCCACATGGCACAGCAGACCTCTCCTGCCTCACCTGCTGCTTCCCTCAGCAGTGTGTTTCAGTCTGCCTGTTCTGTTCCCCACTGTCTCTGGTGGATCCTCTCACCACCCACACCTCTGGCCTGTACCCCAGCTCTTGGATGCATAAATAAATCTTTAAAAAAAAAAAGTCAGTCACTTTAAGGAAAACAGTTGCTAGTGTTTATTGCCAAGGATAAAATTTGAACCTTCAACTGAAAATTAGAACTTTGGAAAATTTGTCTAATGCTGTGAGTTTCATAGATTCTCAGTGCTTAAACTTTTTTGATAAGATTGTCAGTGATATTAAATTTTTATATATACAATGAAATGTGCAACATTAAAAAGATCTGATTGTTCAGTGAACTAATATTTGCCAGTATATTTTGTCACAAAATCTTGCATTGGTAAAAACCACTCAAAGTGCAAGACAGACAAATGGGTTTTAATGTGGAGTGTGGTAAGTTATTAGAGAGGGTTTTAGAGTCCACATGGAAACTGACTTTTAAAAACTCTATCTGTGGAGTTTTAGTATCAAAGAAGAATATCCACAGTGATCACAAAAGACTGTTTTTAAGTAATATTTCATTTTCCAACAACATGTCTGTGTAAAGCTGAATTTTCATATACTTCCACCATGTGAAGTATGTGAATGACATGGTGACAGACTCAATACAGAAGCAAATGTGAAAATCTGTCTAATGTTAATCCAGTCACTAAGGAGATTTAAAAAACTGTCACACAACGCTGCTCTTCTTCTTTCTTTATTTTGGAAGTATATTTATTTTTCATAAAATATGTTAACTTTTAATGAATTTATTATTGTATCTAAATAAATACTTTGAAATTTTCTCAAATGATAAATATGGAGCTAACCCATGTATGTATAAAAAGCTCTTGGAGTTTGATAATATTTAAGAATATAAAAGGGTCCTGAACCCAAAAGTTTGAGAACCAGTGCGCTAGGAAAAAGTTATTTAGAAAGGGGGGGGTAGGATGCTAAACCTTGTCAAAGAGAACAGGAAGGGATGATTTTCAGAGAAATGGAGTCACTCTGGACTAGAGGTAGATTATCTCGCCTGTTTCTTTATTATCTTGTGAGGTCAGTATTGGCACGAGTTCTGTAACATGAGCCCCGATGTCTGCCCAGTTTTCATGTGATAGAAGTGAGCTGTTAGAAGCTCATTGGTGGGTCGTGAGACCGGTTTCGTCCATTAATGTGTTGAGTGGGGGTGTGCGTGGTGAAATGAAATCTTTTGGACTGTAAACTTCGTGTGTAACAGATTTTTAGCACCTGTTTTTTTTCCCGTGACTCACTCTCATTCCAGATCCAGGAAGAAGTTCTACCTGACTGTACTCTATGCCATAATTTATACCAGTATACTGAAGCCCAGTGTCTGATCTCTTCATTAAAAAAAAAAAAAAAAAAAGCATTGTGTGCTGCAGAATAGCTTTATCTTTTGCTCTCTGAACTGTTTCTACATGTTCTTCTTTTCATCAGGTTTGCCTTTCTGTGTAAAATAAGGACCTTTGTCATCCAAAACAATGTGAAGTCGGCATGCAGAGGTGGCTAGGCTGTGGTGTGTGGAGGGTATTCATGTATGAGGCGGGAGGACCTGCAGAGAAGTTGGTGATACTGTGCTTTGTGCCTGTCTCTGACATTGGGCCCTCCTATGTTTTTGTAATGTTGAATCTATTTTTTTTTTTTTTAATGAAGCCTACACCCACCTTCACCCTTTTCCACCCCAAGTTGTATTAGCTTTAGGCTCCATAAAACCTAGTTCTGAGGGGTTCATAGTAAGATTCCGGGGCATCTAGGCTTTAGATCTAAAGATAGTATTGGAATAGTTGCGCAGGTGTCTTATAAGGAAGGGGATTTAGCTATAATACTTGTCAAAAGCCCACAGCATTATTTTCAGTGTGTTTATTCAGTTATTAGCTCAACCCTGTTTGCTTTTTTGATATTTGCTCAAATTTAAAACCATGTAGAAAAGAAATCCTCATGTGTTTACCATGCAGTGTGTCTTCTCATTCCTAAGAAAGAGCTCTCCTTTTCTCTTTCCTAAGCTAGGAGCCATTCTTTCTGGGCTCCGCTTCAACCCTGCCGAGCCTGTGTTTGTGTCGGCCCCTTGTGCTCTCAGAGAGCTTAGTTAAAGCCTCAAGGCCCAGCAGCATCTACTGCTCTTCGCCTTTTTTCGTTTCTTATCTTTCCAACCCTTTTCTCCAGAGAGTTGGCTGCTACTGGCTGCTCCAGTAACCATCATGCTGTGCTAACTGCTGACTAGCATTGTCTCTCTCAGGGGGACTCTCTGACTGTTTTCTTAATAGATGGGGAAACAGCCTGAGAGAAGGTCATTTGCTGAGGGTCACACAGCATAGAAAGTGCTAGAGCTAAGACTATTTTGATGGTAACATCTTGTTTCTTCCATCTGCCAGTCAGGTATCTTGAAATAGGAATCTGAAAAATTCCAACACAAAGTATTAGTCTTTGGGTCTCAAACCATTTTTTTAAAGTAGTATAATGTTTGTTTTTTAAACCAGATGTTGGGTACACAGGCATTGTTATATAGTTATTCTTTGCACCCTATACATAATTTATGAACATTGCTCATAGCTATAAAGTATTTTAGAAGATGATAGAAAGAATAATAATTTTTTAATGAAATACATTTTTTTCTTAGTGTAATTCTGGCTTAAAGAGCGAAGCAAAAGGCCCCATAAAAAATATCAAAATCAGGGCCCTCCCTGGTGGTGCAGTTAAGCAATCCACTATGAAGCAAACCACAGCCACTGCAGCACGAGTTCGATCCCTGCCGCTGGTCGGGAACATGACCCGCATGGCGCGGCAGACCTCTCCTGCCTTACCCACTGCTCCCCTCAGCAGTGTATTCAGTCAATCTTCCTGTTTTGCTCCCCACTCTGTCTCTGGATCCTCTCATATCCCACAACTCTGGCCTGTACCCCAGCTTTTGTATGCATAAATAAATAAATCTTTTTTAAAAAATCATAATCAGACCTTCTTGGTAGCATAGGGGTTAAGCCTCAGCACTGTCATGTTATCACCAGTCAATGTGGCATGAGTTCAATCCCTGGCCAGGGAGCTAACGCACATGGTGCAGCAGATGTCTCCTGTCTCACTGACCGCTCCCCTCCGCAGTGTATTTCAGTAAATCCACCTGTTCTGCTTCCCCACTCTGTCTCTGGTGAATCCTCTCATCCCCTACATCTCTGGCCTATACCCCAGTTCTTGTATGCATGAATAAATAAAATAAATCGTTAAAAAAATCACAACTCAGAGACATATATTAAGCTGTTATCACTTCATAGGATTCTTTATGCTTATCTACAGAAAGGCTAAATAGATAAGAAATCATTAGGGTCCTTATAGTGTTCTAGTATGCCTGGCAAACTGCCCTAAATTTAGTGGTTTATAACTACAAACCCAGTTATTTCCTGGACCCTAGAAGTGCTTTAAGTCTTGGTAAAGAATTTGCTATCCCACCCAGCTTCAGAACTGCTCCCTCACATGGAGGAATATTTGAGTTCTCTAATCTCAGTGGCTTGTAGGCAAACCACCTGTACATTAGCACACGTGGTTGATAGTGTCTCAGTCCTCGATCAGGACACGTAACCCGCATGTCTGGCACATGAGAATTCATGAACAAACACATTAAGCAGTGGTGCCTTTATTTGGACCCGACTTCTAACACTGATTTCTGGTTTTGCCCACTTAGGTATTTGGCTCGAGTAGGGGATCTTGAAGCTACTGACATTGAAGACCCAAATCTCAGTTACGGACTTGTTGTAGACTGTGGCAGCAGTGGCTCCCGGATTTTTGTTTATTTCTGGCCTAGACATAATGGTAACCCCCATGACTTGCTGGACATCAAACAAATGAGAGACCGCAACAGCCAGCCAGTGGTTAAAAAAATCAAGCCAGGTACTGACCAGTGTATTTCATTATCAACTGCTTTTATTGCTCTAGGCATAAGAGAGGAAGGGAGAGGAAGGGAGGGAAGAGAAGAGAGGGAGGGGAGAAAGAAAGCTAACAATTTTCTTCTTGAGATTCTGGATAATGGGACGGATATCTCGGGCCTCCCTGGTGGCGCAGTGGGTTAAGCAACGCACTATGAAGCAAACCGCAGCCACTGCAGCATGAGTTCGATCCCTGCTGCCGGCCAGGGGGGGGACCCACATGGCGCAGCAGACCTCTCCTGCTGTGCCCGCTGCTCCCCTCAGCAGTGTGCCTCTGTTGATCTGCCTGTTCTGTTCCCCGCTCTCTGTGGTGAATCCTCTCACCACCCCCACACCTCTGGCCTGTACCCCAGTGCTTGTATGCATAAATAAAATAAATCTTAAAAAAAAAAAATGGGACGGATATCTCATTGCTACCACCCTTCTCTCAAATAGGTAAGTGTTTAGAACCGTAAGCTGAATCTTGTAGAGTATCGGGCTTCTGAGGCTATGTGATCAGATCTTTAAAGGAAGTATTTTGTTTGGCTTAAGGAATCTCTGCAATGGCAGACACTCCAGAACATGCCAGTGATTACCTCCGTCCTCTGCTGAGCTTTGCTGCTGCTTATGTGCCTGTGAAGAAGCACAAGGAGACCCCCCTCTACATACTTTGCACAGCAGGCATGAGACTTCTGCCTGAGAGGTAAGACGCAGGGTCTAAGAAACACAGGAGAAGGGGTGGCCGCAGAGTTAAAAGGCTGATTCCATGCATTGTCCCCTGGGGGGCCCAGATCTGCAGGTGGGATGTGGGCACAGCGTAGACAGGTGGCACTAACAGAGTCCTCTGCCTTCATGTTTATACATTTTGTCTCATACATAATACTTTTGTTTTGCTTTTACCCACTTTTTAAGAAAACAAAACTTCAAATGTTGCCACTGCAACCTTACATCATTAAAGGAAACCCTAAGGGTAAATAAACACAAAGCCTCACAGTCCCACTAACCCACTCCAAACTGTTTGATTTAGCGACATTCTCTTCTCTCCGTGTCTCTGTCATTTCCATAAAGCTGTAGTCATACCGCACATGCAGTTTAGCACTATTGTTTTTAACATGAGTGATATTAACGCGGTCCAGAGTTTCGGAAAGCTTGGGAAGAGTGCAGATGACAGTGGTGGTGCCACAGCACAGGTCTGTGAGCAGCCTGAGGTCTCAGTACCAAGAAAGCAGCAAGAACTAGAGTAAAAGCTGACCAGAGGGTCAGAAAGAGAGTCCACCAGCAGGGCGGGTGGAAGAAGCAGGTCAGCGGTCTAGCCCCTGGCACAGAGGCGAGGATTGCCTCATTTCCTGGCATGCTCGGCATTGCCTCTGTCCAACCAGCTCCTGTCCAACCAAACTCCACTTTGTAGCTCTGTCTTGTTTGTTTAAGATAATTGCTATCCACAAGGAAGCCTGGTTATTAATATTTATTTTATCTTAAAAATTTTCAAAGAACTTGCCTTTTCATTGTATTCTGAACACCTTTCTTAATAACCCCTCGCTGCATCCTACGCTAATGAAATCACTGCTACCTCTGCCTCTAAGGCAACTGCAGTTGTTGTAGTAAGTCCGACTATCTTTGCAAGAACCTGTTTTGTGTAATTAGGACTTGACTCATTTATTAGCAATTGTGAGCAATATTCAAAATGGTTTTGAATCATTGTATTTTGCATTTATTAGTACTAGGTTATATTTCTTTGCCAAAGGCCCGGATTAAGAGAATTTGTTCTGCCTCCTTTCTATTTTGTAATGGGAAAAAAACCCTAAAAGATTGCAAAGGTAATACATGCAAGGAGCTTTTTAAGGAAAAAAAAATTTTATATGGGAAATTTCAAGTGTATGTAAAGTAGAGAGAATGGTATAATGAATCCGCTACACGGCTTTTTTTTAAAAGATGTATTTATTTATGCATACAAGACATGGGGTAAAGGCCAGAGGTGTGGGGGGTGTGGGAGGGGCGGTTGGTGAGAAGATTCATCAGAGACAGACTGGGGAACAGAACAGGTAGATCTACTGAAATATACTGCTGAGGGGAGCAGCAGCGGAAGCAGTAGAGGTTTGCTGGGCCATGTGGGTCACTTACTGGCCAGGGATTGAACTCATGCTGCCGTGGCTGTGGACAGCTTCACAGTGCTGTGACCTAATCCTTTGTGCCACCAGGGAGGCCCAGCTACCCAGCTTTTTATAATGGCAATGTTTTGCTCTTAAAAGTTTTTTTGTAACAAAACAACAAGATTGAATTTTAGAAAATGAGAGTGCTAGCTTCTGTATACTATATGAAGTGTTTTATTTTATGAATTGGGATCATATTATGTGTAATATTTTGAAACTTATTAGAACTCAAAATATATTAAACATCTTTTCATGTCAGTACATGTGACTCTAAGTTGACCTCATTTCTTTCAACATCGGGCTAGTATTACCATTCATTATGTGAATGCACAGTAAATCGTTTAACCAATTCCTACTAGTATACATTTAGATTATTTCTGGGTTTTCTTTTTTTTTTTTTTTAAGATTTATTTATTTATACATACAAGCACTGGGGTACAGGCCAGAGGTGTGGGGGGGTGAGAGGATTCACCACAGAGAGCAGGGAGCAGAACAGGCAGATCAACGGAANNACACTGCTGAGGGGAGCAGCGGGCACAGCAGGAGAGGTCTGCTGCACCATGTGGGTCCCCGCCCTGGCTGGCGGCAGGGATCGAACTCATGCTGCAGTGGCTGCGGTTTGTTTCATAGTGCATTGCCCAACCCACTGCGCCACCAGGGAGGCCCTATTTCTGGGTTTTCATTGCTATAAATGATGCTGCAGTATTCTTCTATGTGTTTTTATCTGATGATTTCCTTGCAACAAATTTCTAGAAATGTAATAGTTCTAGAAATGCAACAAATTTATAGAAATGGCCAAAGATTATATACATTAAAAATGTTTGATATATGGCCCTGGATTGCCCTTTGGAAAGACTGTACCCATAACTTATATTCCAAATGGCAATGCCTGTTGGTATCTGTTCTTCCATATTGTCACTAAAACCAGCAAACCCTTTTTTTTTTTGTAGTTTAGAAGTATGTCCAATAGGGTGTTCCTCATGTAAAATTTTTATTGCATGAATTTAATGTATATAACAATAATATTTTTACAAACTAGTGCCATTATATTAAGAGATTATTACTTTGAAGTGCTAAAAACTTTCAACTGTCTGGACTAGTAGAAGAGTTTTATAGTGAATAATTTGAAAAATCCAAGACAATTGATCATATTTTTAGCCACAGTTTTCTCTGAATTTGTTTGATGACCTCTAACTTTGTTTCTTTGTCTGATAATATTGATAACATACAATTTTAGAGGAAAAAATAACCCGATAAATACTAAGCTCCAAATGTTATCCACATGTTGTTGTTAGAACCTTTGGATTTTGATGCTGATCTGGGTTTTTCAAGTAATACTCTTTTTATATAAAGAAAAAAAACCTTGAAATATGAAAAAGGAAATTAAAGAATTCATTGTTATATAAAGGATTATATAAAAACTTATAGACCTAACAGGGCTTCTATTGTGATGACATAAGCATTGTTTCTGTATTGTGTAAGAGTGAGAATGAGATTGTGTTCCTCAGTTTAACAGCTTCCTTTCACAGTAGTGAGGAATAATGTAATTACACACATTTTATAGATTATGAAACTGTGCTTCAGTTGCCTATGACTTATACATACTCAGCCCGTGAGAGATTTAGGACCATGGGCTCATCTTTTCACACCCTTGGATTCAACATTATGTAAAGGGAAAGTATTAGAATCATATTGGCTTCCAAGTGAGAGGCTTTGCTTGGAGCAGTTTAAACCTCTGGAGTAGAAGGAGGTACAAGAAGAAACAAGTGGACAAGTGGATGGGGAAGGTGGGGGAAGGTAGGTGAAGAGTAAGGTTGTAACAGGCTAAGTAGAAGGTCAAGTTAAAGCTGTTTGTGAGAAGAGAGTTGAATGACTAACTTGAATTTTTTTTCTTCTTTCTTATAGGAAGCAGTTGGCTATCTTGTCTGATTTAGTGAGAGATTTACCCCTGGAGTTTGACTTCCTCTTTTCTCAGTCTCAGGCAGAAGTGATCTCTGGGAAGCAGGAAGGTACTGGGCCCTGAGGGTCTTTCTAACTGGTGTTGAGGGGTGTTTTATTATCTGATTTTTGTTTTTCTAACAGTACTTCTCTTGATTCTGCTATACAGTTTGATTATTGTATATCCTGCATTGGACCTGTTTTAGAATGATGCTTCTATAAGTCATACATTTATATCTGTTTTTATTTTGTCCTAAGTACTATGTTTATAAGATTGTGTTAATATTCAGCGGTGAATCATAATGAATCTTTAACTAGTCGTAGTTTTGCAAACATACCTACATCTAGGAGTTATACTGAGTTTGCCAAATTCAAATGTAAGTCAAATTATTAAAATAAGGGGGTGCTTTAATTTCAGGGAATGGTCAGGATGAGTTACTTTTGTTTTGGGTTTTCCCTTTATTGTACTTACTATACAGTATTGACACTTTTTTTTTAAAAAAAAGAGATTTATTTATGCATATAAGAGCTGGGGTACAGGCCAGAGGTATGGGGGTGAGAGGATTCACCAGAGATAGAGTAGGGAGCAGAACAGGCAGATCTACTTAATTACACTGCTGAAAGAGCAGTGGGCAAAACAGGAGAGGTCTGCTGTGCTATATGGGTCACCTCCCTGACTGGGGCTCTAACTCATGCTGCAGTGACTGAGGATAGCTTCATAGTGCTGAGACTGAACCCCTTGCACCACCAGGGAGGCCCCAATATTGATACTTTCTTAAAAGCTCACGCTGTTGGATTTGTAGTTTTGGGATAGATTTGAAGATGTCTTCTCCTGTGACCCAAATGATGAAGTATGTTCCTGTTTTGTGAAAAAAGATCTCGTGTCCACAGTACACATAAGGGAAAAGATTTGCCTCTCTCAATTTCAGTGTTGCATTTTTTCAATCCTAAAGATTCCACTTGGTTCTTTTTTTATACTATAATTCTTTGCTGAGACTTTGTGTCTTTCCAGTTATTGTGACACTGCTCTTGTTGCCATTATGTAGTTGTTTCAGTATCTTGGATCCTTTCAGCATCTGTGTCACAATAGGTGACTCAGGGTTGGTACCTTTTCGTCATCTATTCCCTTATGAGCTGAGAGTTTCCATTTATATTGTATCCTGGACATTTTGGATAATATGTCATGAGATGCTGGTTCTTACACCAACCATATGGAGAATATTGATTTGTTTGTTTGTCCCAGCTGACAGTTGGCCTGGTTAGACTCAGGCCTGGAGTTCTGACCTGTTTTCCATGGGCTGTGATTCTGTTGGTTCACCATTCAAACTGCTCTTTGGATTTGTCCCATGCTGCCAATCAGGAACCTTGGCAGGTTCTAGCCATACACATGAGACAACTAGCCCATAGTTCAGTTCTCAAAACCTTTGACGTGTCATTCAGGGCTAGACCCATGCGTGGGTCGCCTCGAGGTGACCCCAGTAGTTCATACATCACTTTATTAGCTTCTCTCCACAGTCTCGCCAAGTTTCTGGTTTCCTGGTCCCTTATAATGGTCCTCTGGTGAGAAAGTCAGAGCTCTAATTTGTGCACCGTGCCATGCATTTCCATGACTGTGTTGGTATCAGGACCAAGTGGGAGAGGGCATGAGGCTCCTGCCCCAGCTCTTCAGGCTGTAGCTACTCTGGTCAGAGAGGATTTACATGGTTCAGAGTTTTAGGCACCTCCCAACCTCCATCTTCCCTGGTGCAGCTCACTTGGTAGGAGAGAACAAAATAAAGGGGGAAAAGCGAGGGGTTTCCTCTACGCTCTGAACCTTTGGTGTTCAGCTCCTTGGAACAGAAAGCAAGGCCTTAAAATTCCTTATGCCTACAGCTGGTTTGTGGTTTAAGCTGCTTAAGATTTGAAGGGGGGTGGTGGTGGAGGCCAGGGGAGGAAATGGGAAACTCACTGTTGACTTGGTGGTTCTTTACCTTCTGATCTCTGTGCTGGTGTGCCCGATAGCATCCGCTCAGAGTCCTCTGGAAGGGCTGCACACGTTCCCTCCAGGTCTTTCCTTGCATCAGTGGGGAGACACCCTGAGACATGCTTATCCCATCCTGCCCAGCGCCAGAGCGCCGTATTTACATTGTTTGATGTTTGTTTCTATCTATTAATTCCTATTCATTGTAAGGAATTTAGAAAATGCAAATAGTTTTCCAAGGGAAAAACATCACAAGGTAAACGATTCATAAAATTGTTTATGAATTTAGATTCATACACTGAGAGTGTGCAGTAAAATATTATCGTCACTTTTTTTTTTTTTTCCAAGAAAAGGAGGGGAAGAGCAGGCCTGGGGAGTGGTGCCCTATGGTATAGCAGAAGAGAATTAAGTGAGGGTTTTTATTTTTCTCTGCTTAGGGGTTTATGCATGGATTGGAATCAACTTTGTTCTGGGAAGATTTGACCATGAGGATGGTGAGTAATATTGCTTTGTTAGGACAACTCTTTAACTAAGGGCTGAAGGTTTAAGTTGTATGTAAGTGCTAATTTTGCATGGTCTTGCTTACTTTTTAAATATTTATGTTGTTTTCATTTTCCAATCCTAATTTTCTATTTAACTTTTTAACATGGAAAGTTCCAAACGTTTACAAAAGTAAATAATAAATGAACCTGTCCAAATCCATTAGCCACAATCAACATAGATTTTATTCCTATTGAATATTTTAGAAGTAAACTCCATTTTATCTTCATTTACTTTGGTATTGTCTCTAACAAATACTGAGTTTCAAAATAAAACAAAACAAAATACATTTCCACTATGCTATTTTTAAATTTAACAGAACTAGCAATTTATATATCATGTATTAACCACCTGCCCAATAGACACTTTTTTCTGAATGTCTCAAGAATATTCATGTGTAGCTGTTTTATTCAAATCAGATTCTAAGCAGAGATCACAAATTTTGTTTGCTTGTTATGTCTCTTTAAATACATAATATTTAATAGTTAATTTTATCCCCATCTCTTTTTCTTCAAATTATTAATTAAAAAAGTAAAAACAAAAAACAACCTCATCACTTGATAACATAATTTTGCCATATTCTGGATTTGGTTGACTGTATCTTTGTGGGTCTTTAACATGATGTAACAGCACCTCGTTATGTGGGTCCTCACATTATGCCACCACTGGTCAGCTTGGTGCACCTGCAGATGGTCTCTGGTGCCCTTTTAACATGGTCCCACCTATAGTCTTACGTTTCCCTTGCTATTTGGCATACCGAGGCATTCCTTGCTCATCTTGTGTATCTTTTCTGTCCTAGACCTGGTATTAGCCAACTTTCCAAAGAGCCCAGGTTTCTTTTAGTGGAAAATGACATTTTGAGACTATGGTCTAGGTACCAGGGTGCTCATTGCTATTGGATTATCATTGCTTCTAGACCTTTTCAGTGGACAGAGCTAGGAAATTTGTATTTTTAGAAAAAGAAAAATGCAGCATGTGTTTATAGTGATATTTCCAAGTCATATTTAAGATTATAAGGTTGTTGCTTAACTTGTTTGATTTTATACCTATATAAACTTTTTTCTCTTTGCTGAGTATTCTGAAGACATTAATAAACATTTATTTGCTTTATTCCACATATATGTTTAATGGTTTTAAAAAATATGATACCAGTATTATTACCAATAAAGCTACTAGACAGCAGTTTAAGATATTTGTTTCCTTTGCCACTAAGTTATGTTCTACAAGGGATATATAGTCATAGTCTGTTTAAGTCACTTGAAATAATTCTCTATAATACATAGTTGATACAGTTAATTTCTTTCAGTTTGTCTTAAATTTTTAAAGGGATTGCTCTTTTTCTTTCTTGACTTAAAAATTTGTTTTTAATTACTAGATCCTTTCTATTCCCTTATTTACATCAGAGTCAGATGCGGAAGCCCCCCAGGAATTGGCATCAGGGCGCAGAAGGACAGTGGGGATCCTGGATATGGGAGGAGCCTCTCTCCAAATTGCTTACGAAGTTCCTACCTCAACCACTGTCCTTCCTCCAAAGCAGGTATTTTACCTTCTAGGGTAATTCAGTTGCTAGGAATGCGACTATTTGAGAAGGAAGGACACTGTATGTGGACTTGGAACAAATTACCGGGGTCCAAATAGCCCTTCTGATACTTGCCAGCTTGTGTTCTCTTGAGTAGCTTGCCTCGGAATCTTAGTTTCTTTCTTCATATGTAAAAAGTGAGTAAAAACAGTATGTACGTCATAAAGTTGTGAGGGATGAAGAAACACCATATGTATAAAGCATTTAACAAATGAACCCATGGGTAATGAATATTTAATACATTTTAGCAATTGTAGCTATTAGGCCTATCTCCTGGGTTGCTGAAGGACGAAAGCATGATAGTGCACAGAATGGCAGAGCAGGATATTGGACACAACATTTGATACAGCCTTGTACCTGAGCATTGTTATTCCCTTTTTCTTCCTGATGATTCCAGTCTTGTGCTTCTGATATTCCTTTCTTAACTAGAATGCAAAGAATGCATTTTGAGGGCCTCCCTGGTGGCGCAGGGGGTTAAGCAACACACTATGAAGCGAACCGCAGCCACTGCAGCACGAGTTCGATCCCTGCTGCCAGCCAGGCGGGGGACCCACATGGTGCAGCAGACCTCTCCTGCTGTGCCCGCTGCTCCCCT
>JAGFMF010011406.1:3277425-3313912 GCA_019455555.1 Galemys pyrenaicus | reverse complement strand
TCTGCTCCCGCTCTCTGTGGTGAATCCTCTCACCCCCCCACACCTCTGGCCTGTACCCCAGCTCTTGTACGCATAAATAAATAAATCTTTAAAAAAAAATAAAAAGAATGCATTTTGAGGGCAAAATTTCATCACAGACACTAAAAAGAATTATTGACATGTCGAGAGCCCACCTTGTGCAAGGAATCAGACATGTTACGCTGCGCCCAAAAGCTTGTTACCATCAGCACACACAGTCTGTTCCCAGGAAACTAACTGCCACAACCTAGTGTAAAGCAGGGGAGCTCTGTCGTAGCGTGTGTTAGCACGTCGTTCCTTTTTATGACTGGGCAACATTCATCTCATTTATCTGTTTGTCAGTTGATGGATATTTTGGGTATTTCTGGTTTTTTTCCCATTACAGATAATGCTGCTATGAACTTTCATTAGACCTAAGTTCTCTGTTCTCTTGCATATATATGTAAGAGTGGAATTGCCAGGCAAGATAGCATCTTCATAAATTTAGCGTAAATGCATTTCAAACAAGAATCCCATTTTGCAGCAGTACATACTAACAAATATCATACACTGAGCACGTTAGCCGGGTTCCCTATGGCAGGAGTGGCGACGGCTATTGGAACATGACGATAAAAGGAAACAAAACAAAAGTGAGGCTTGACCGTGATACTGGACCAAGTAGGGGGTTATGATTGAGCCGCCTCTGCACCTAGAGTCTGAACAAAGCACCTTCTCACTGGAGGTGCAGTAATATTGAGCTCACCAACCCCCACATCTGTCAAAGCAGAGCTTAGAATAGCTTTAGAAGAGGCCACAGAATAGATTATCTTCCTTAAAGTTTTTTTCTCAGCATGTTTTTCCTGGTTATAAAAAAGAACATTTCCATGTTAGAGAGCTGGCAGGTCAGAAAATGGCATCTGTAATGATTTACCTTCTACATAGTTTACAGACAGTGTCTTAGTCTCTTCATTTGGTATTTCGTCTCTTGATTTATTCTTTTTTGTGTAGTCTTATCATTTCATGGCTTTGTTTGGCTTTGCTTGATAATACTATGAAGATAAAAGCACTCACCAGGGTGTTTCCAGGAGTAGTCATAGCAAAGGAAGCCTGGCGGATTAGCAGTGTCATCGCTTCCCAGAAATCTGCTAACTTTTACTTTTTTCTTTGCACCTTGTTTATAGGAAGAAGCTGCAAAGATCTTGCTGGCTGAGTTCAACCTGGGCTGTGATGCCCAGCACACTGAACACGTGTACAGGGTTTATGTCACCACCTTCCTGGGCTTTGGGGGCAACTATGCCCGGCAGCGCTATGAAGACCTTGTGCTGAATGAAACTCTTAGCAAGAACAGGTACCACAGATATGACGTCTGTGTTTCTGAAATAGAATGCCATCAGGCTACCGATATTAGGAAGAAATAGTCACATCCTACCAAGATAAATGCGTTCGTCCTTCTGTTTCCTGGATGCCCCTGCTCGGGGGGTACCGTCTCTTAGATAACCTGTTTGTCTCGCCTGATCTGCATGAGAGTGAGGTCTGAGCTTTCTTGTAAGAACCCATAATGGAAGTACAGCAGCTTATCATGATAACCTCTTGCCATGACCCACTTCAGACATGACGTGATCAAGTCAGGTGAATTTAGTATTGGTTTAAAACATGCAATAGAACATAGCGCAGCAGCTGCTTCTGAGTGGGCGCACCAAGACGCCTTTGTGGCTTACGTTGTATGTTTTGAGGGAGTGAGGTTCCACATCAAGAGGAGAAGCATGCTTAGTCAGAATTAACCTTTGAGTTAATATCTCAGTAAGTCCAGTGTTCCTCCAGCGTGCACTAATCGCTGATTCTTCCCCTCGGTTACCACGTGAAGTCTTTCAGCCATAACAGTCCTGGGGCTTTGTTTGTTAGTATTTAAAGTGATGTCACTGGGCACATTGAAGGAAAGTGTCATAGACTGCAGAGTTCTCCGCCATAAAATCATCACCCCATTTTTTTCAGAAATACTAATTTGAAGAAGTACTATATGTCCTATCTGTAGTAATTTCTCTTCAGCAGTTAGTTGTCTTATAGAAGCACATAAAGGAAAATATTGCCCCCTAAGTTTCGTTTTTTGAGTCTCAGCTAATCAGAGGTGGGATCTTCAGGAGAATCCTGCTGGGCCGGGTGACTGGTGAGCCAAGCCCTGTGTTGGGGTTCTGGGACCCTCTCAAACCCGCGTAACTGCGGCCGGGGTCGTGGCGTTCAGGCTGCTCCCGCTGGCACTGGGGCATCTGAAGAAGGGTTACTACGAGCCTTTCACACCGGTTTTGTTTTGTGCCTTTTTTATTTCAAGCTGCTTGTTGCTTCCTTTTCCATTTTCTTTCCTTGTTGTTCTGCTTCTTTTTTCTTTCCCCGTCTGTTTTCTGTTCTCTGCAGAACAGAGCTCACCAGCCTGTCAATTCTCCTTCTCGTGACTGATGTTTTCTTGCTGTGTATCCAAGTCACCTATTCAGATGAATTATTCGTCTTGTGTAGCCGCTACTCTCTAGAGGAACCTCTGCTTCCCAGGATGTCAGCATTTGATGGTTCTCTCAACTCAGTAATGACTTGCTGTTTTCCTTACCGTTGATGTCACAGCCTTTAATAGGTTCCAAAGCATTTTGTTGTGTTGCTACCTTTCCACTCCCTTCTCACTGTGGGTGCAACTTCATCCCTGAAAGTCCCCTCTTCGGCAACTGATGAAGACTTAGTTGCAGTTTGCAAAGTTGATTCATCTCCACTTAATTCCCATCCTCGGCCAGATCTGTGTATTTCCCTCTTGTGGGGTGAGAACACTGTTGCTCAGCAAACACAGACTTTTAGAAAAACAGACCTGTGTGACGGCTGTGGTGGGAATCCAAACCTGCCGCCCCTCCCGGCTCTGCTTGGAGCCTGGCTTGTGCTCTGTCACTATGCTGGCCACCACCACCGCACCCCCGCCGCCCCCCCCCCCCCCCCCCCCCCCCCCCCCCGCCCCCCCCCCCCCCCCCAGAGACTACCCAGCCTTTCCAGCTCTGCTTCCTCCAGCTGGTTTTTACGACATTAGAACCACAGTCAGCATGGTGAGGTCTTCACGCTTTTTAGAGAAGGGAGAGCCGCAGACCCACATATCCAGTTTCAGCCGGGAATACCGTGCTGACTGTGAGGGGCACGGTTGATCGTGGGCGCATCTTCTTTCTTTCCCTTCTTTCTCCTTTAGGCTAACGTGAGCTCGCTTCCACACCATCACTGCGTGTCACACTCCATTCTTGCCTCTAGGTGTGTCATGTAAGATGACCAGGCAGCCGTGCAGCACAGTCTTAGACCAGGTTTCTTAAATCAGCTGCCGCTGAGAGAAGGTGGGTCCAGTCGTGATGTGTTTTGTCTTGCGTTCGGTCACTGTGACAGGCTGCTGGGCCAGAGGACAGGTCTGAGTCCCGACAACCCATTCCTGGACCCCTGCCTGCCTGTGGGGCTCACCGACGTGGTGCGGAGGAACGGCCAGATGCTGCACATCCGCGGCAGGGGGGACTGGGCGACCTGCGGGGCGATGCTGAGCCCCCTGCTGGCTCGCCCCAACACCAGCCAGGCCTCGATGAACGGCATCTACCAGTCGCCCATCGACTTCAACAACAGCGAGTTCTACGGCTTCTCCGAGTTTTTTTACTGCACGGAGGACGTGCTGCGCATCGGTGGCCGCTACCACGGGCCGACGTTTGCCAAGGCCGCTCAGGTAGGTTCGTGATAAAGTCGGGTCGCTCCCTGGCAGCCACTTCTTGGCTGCCTGACTTGGGCCAGACGCTGTCCAAAAGGCCTTTCAATGTGTGGGTTTACTGGGTCCTTCTCGGGAGTCCTGTGGTCCCATTTTATAAATGATGAAGTGAACTTTGAGAAGTTAAGGAGCCTTCCATGCTATACGCTTCTAATAAAACCCACGTTTCCCATCAACCAGGTCGAAAATTGCTGTGGTGGCTACTGGTATTTCCTTTAACTTTCCAATGATCTTGTTTAATGTTTGTGGCCAGAAAAGTGTCATCTCCACCTGTTTTTCCCCTCGTTGGGCATTCCCACTTGCAAGGGCTTTTGGAGATGATGTTTTACAGGTGCATCAGTCCACTTTCACTTTCTTGGTTTGTGCTATTAAGAGGCCAGAGTGGAATGTTTGGAATATTAGAAAAATGTTGCAGAAAGCAATGGTGGTGGCAGCAGTGTTTAAGTTTGCAGAAGAAGGAAGAGTTCACTTAGAGCATCTACGTCTTAAGCAATTTATAAGCCTAAGTCATTAGTTACCTGGACAGTAAAAGTCCAGCTAGCTTTCTGGAGCTCCTGTGTTAATTTGAGTCATCAATTTGAGTTGTTACATCTATGTAATATGTTTGATGAGAGAAAGTTATGGGAAGACTCTTTCCTCTCGTACATTTTATAGTTTACTTCCTGCTTTCTTAAAGTTCTCTAGGGTTCCCTTGGTGGAAGACTTCCAGTGGAATCATGTTAGCAGTCTGTGTAGTGTTCTGCTCCTCTGCAGACAGGACCTTAGAAATACTGAGAACACCTGGTTTGTACTTGCTCTTCCCAGGAATGCCCTCAGCTCTCCTCTTTGGCATCCAGTGCTCCCTAACTCCGTGACCTGACTCTTTCTTTTTACAACTTTAAGTTCTATTTCTTTGAACCCCAAAAGGCTTAAGTTATTGTTTTCCCAAGTCCGTGTTGGTTTAATATGTTGTCTTCCCCAGGTAAAGAGATGATTTTGTTCCCTTTTTCTAAACTTTGACTTGTGTCATCTTCCCAGTCACACCTTCCCCGCCACCCAGTGTGAAGCTGTAACCCTCCCCAGTATTACCTATTCCCTTTCCTGCATTGGTTTTTGCCCACGAACATTTCTACCACCTAACACACTGTGTGTGTGTGTGTGTGTGTGTATGTGCATACATATGGCTATTGTCTGCCTCCCACCTCTAGAATATAATAAGCTTCATGGTGACAGAACTTTTTGTCTGTTTCATTCACAGCTAGATCCCCCTGGCAGGTGGAATAGCAGCTGGCACATGGTAGACATTCAGGACATGTTAGTTTATTGAATAAACCAGAAGGAATGATTCCTTCTGTGAGAATCGCAGTGTGGGGACCGGCTAGTGACACGCCTTTGGCCATTCTGTTCCATCTGCTTTATCTGCTCCTGTCTCGCCTATGAGAGTAGAATGTCTTTGTCTTCTGATGTGGCTAATTCTGGCCCCTTCCTGCCCTTCTCTGAAGTGAGGTCAGCATTATACTGGACCTGGAGGTGATGGAGAGAGAGTCACCCCAAGGCCTGAGCTCTAGGGTTTGCTTGCATTTTACGGGACCTCGCACAGTGGATGAAAATGCCATTTCTGTCTTCCTTTGTTGACTAGTAGCCCACAATTAACTTTAGAAATGGAACAGCTGGGGCTGTGGTGGCGTTCCCAGGTTTGCCTGCGGGTTCAAATTGCTCTTCTGTGCTGTTCCAGGAGTACTGTGGCATGGCTTGGTCAGTGCTAACGCAGAGGTTCAAGAACGGCCTCTTTTCATCGCATGCAGATGAGCATCGACTCAAGTAAGTAACTTCCTTTTCTCTCTGAGATGTGGCTGTAAAATGTGGATAACAGTTAACAACAATGTAAGAAAATAAAATGTGGATGGCGGGTTTCAATGGAGAGAGGGTGGGCAATAATACAGACTGGATTTTATACTAAAGGATAATTTGATTATTTCAGTTTTTCTCTTTTTTTGGGGGGGGGGGCCTGGGTCCAAATAGTGAGACTATTTTGGCAAAGCCCAGGGAAACCAGTGGTTCGCAAGGAGGTGGCTGAAGCTCTGGTGCCGGCCAGGGGTCAGAGGTAGGAAGGACATGGGGCAGCAGGACCAGAAGTCACCTCCAGTGAGCATCAAGGTTTCCAGCTTCCCAGCGTGCAGCGGGCCCTGGTGTTGTGTGCTGGGGGTCTGCAGGGACCCCTCCCCAGACAAGTCCTTGGCCTGCATGTGGCGTATGTCCTCCTGCCTGCCTTATCCCCTAGGCTTGGTTGAGCACTAGATGCAGCGCTGGGTGAGGATTAGAGCTGAGACGGGGTGGCAAGCTGGGCATCGTTCGCTTTGCTTTTTCCCTACCGAGCCTTCCCCGAGGTGCTTGGACCTGTTATTAAGATCCAGGTGCTGAAGCTCTGGCGGGTGAGAGCATTGTTCAGTCGTTGTCTGGTGGCGGTAAGGCGGGTGTTTGGGTATCACAGCCTCGGGCTGCAGATAGAGCCTCCTTGTGAGGAGACACAGGCGACCTGACCTGGCTCCCTGGCCCATGGCGGCAGAATGTTCATTACAATCTTTCCTGTCCCTTTCCCGGGGCGGTCGCTCCTGATGCACGCTGCTGTCTTCTGCTCATCCTGCTCTCTGCGGTCTAGTTGTGGTGTGTGGAGGAGGCAAGCCCGCACCTTCACGCGGCTGCAGCTAGCTGGGCTCCACCACTGGGCTAGTTAGAAGCAAATCCCAGACATCACGTAATCGCATTTGTACATATTTCAACATGGTCTTTGACGATAAGGGCTCTCTAACAAAAGAAGGGGGGGCTGTGAAAGGGGAAACAGGAAAAGGGAAGCGGAAAAACTTGCCAGAGTATCACTATTGCTTAAAGCTGTTTTTCACTTTTGTGGTAAAAGTTAAGATAAAGTAGGTTCAAGTTTGGCTCCATCTAGAGGTGGGTAAAGGTGAAGTGGGGGAGAGACAGGTCTTTTTTGACAACCGCTGGAGATACTGTAAAGGAAATGCAAGGAAAGCATTACTCCAGGGAAAGAAAGTTTTTCTTCTTTTAAAATAACATTAACCCCTTTTTGCTCACACAGATACCAGTGTTTTAAATCGGCTTGGATGTACCAAGTCCTTCATGAAGGATTCCACTTTCCCTACGACTACCCAAACCTGCAGACAGCCCAGTTGGTGTACGACCGCGAGGTCCAGTGGACCCTGGGAGCCATTCTGTACAAAACACGATTCTTGCCACTCAGGTAAAATGTGCTGGCCAAGCCGGCATCCTGAGCTCGGAAGGTGTTAGTTGGGGCTCAGAATAGACTGCCAAGTAACCCTTCTCCCCCAGACAAACAAAGACCTTTACTGCCACCACGTGAACTGTTATTATTAATCAGGTATGTTGAGACCTAAAAGAAGGTTGAGAATTACAGGCCTGGAATCTGTTTCTCAGTTTTGCAAACTGCGGAAATTCAGTTCATTTATTTACCCACAACAAATCAGTCTTTAGGAGTGAACTCTTACTAACCATACTGACTGATAATCCGAAATGTTTCTTAAGGTACCCTGGAAAACATACCTGACTGGGGAACTGGAGTAGTCTCTGTACAGAGCGACCTTTCTTAATGGGCAGAGAACTCTAGAGGTTGAGTGACTTGGAAGACTTGTGAGTGGGTCACATTTAGACAGACAAAGATATGCTTTTAGGGGGATATTTTCCATGGGCTGTGGTAGGCTGCTGTTTTACTCTTATGTCTTATGCACTGTGAGGTATTTGGGATCATTTTTAGGTGCGCTCTTCTCTGAATTATTTCAGATAACTTCTGACGTAGTCTTACTCTTTGGTGCCTGTTTCTCTAAACTTAATATCGTTAGAAGCAGGCAGGTGAGAGAAATGGGGGAACCGGAGGGTCTGCCCCAACCAGCTCTGAGTGCTGTGGGCTGCTGATAGGACTTCCATTCCTCACAGCCCATCTTGTCTTCCTCTTCGTCATTATTATTATTGTTTTGCTTTCGATTTTGTCCCAGTTCTGGAGGACTTAGGCCTGTGAGGTTCTCACTGTGGAAAGGAAGGTCTAGGAGGATTCACACAGCAACTGTGGGCTTGGGGATGTTCTTCCTCTTGTCTTGCTCTGGGGAACGGGGGTTGTAGCAGTTTTGCACGGGTGGATGAAATGGAACCCCACCACTAGTCCTTTCACATCGGCATAGCTGTCTCTCTGAAATTAACAGCACGTTCCGCTTCAAACTCCTCCCTAGGGACCTACGGCAGGAGGGCGTGCGACAGGCCCACGGCAGCTGGCTCCGTCTCTCCTTCGTGCACAACCACTATCTTTTCTTCGTCTGTATCCTGGTGGTGCTACTGGCCATCGTCTTGTACCTTCTGCGGCTACGCCGGATTCACCGCCGGCACGCTCGAGCCTCAGCTCCATTGGACTTGCTGTGGATCGAGGAGGTGGTCCCCATGATTGGGGTGCAGGTGGGGCCCTGAGGACAGATGAGGACGAAGGAAGCTTGAGTGCCCCAGAGCTACTGCTCCTTGAGCTCCAGCACTTTCTCGGCTCAGATGCTGCTTTGCCTGACCTTGTGGACATCAGACTTTGGCGTTTCTACTTTAGTATCTACTTTAATTCCTTCTCGATTTCCAAGTTCTCTTCTCTGAGAGAAGCTATAATTTAATCTGTGGAGAACTAAATAATGAGAGATTGGTGCTAACAAAGGGGACCAACCTTAGTCCGACTGAAGCATGCTGTTGGAATTGAAGAAATCCTTTACTGAGAGGTCCGATGTGTTCCTGGGATCGAGACTTTCCCTCCCTTGCTAAAGCATCAAGTTTGGCAGTGGGCACACCGGAGGCCTGGTTGAAACCAAACTTGGAACCTCTGATACAAAACTGAAGACATTCTAGCAGGTGCAGCAGCCCCTGCTTTCTCTGTAACAGAGAGCTTATTTATGTGGAGATCCACAGCCTTTAATAGGGATCCAAGGTCTTTGAAGTTCAGTGAAACAGATAGGAATTTCCAGGCAACCAAAATAACTCCTTTGCTTACTTGACAAAGAAGCCATCATGCATGTGGTCCGAGACCCCTGACACAGTGTTGGTGATGGTAGTATGTGATTTTAAAAGGTTAGTATTCCTGCTACATGAATGGTCCACTGCAGATTTTGACAGTATCTTAGATGATGCCTAGTATGACCAGGATAGAAAAATTTTCCGTTTCTGTGTGCCTCAAAGGCTGTTTGGGCATTAATTTTTCTTTTTGAGCCTTAACTGTGCTTATAAGGTGGAGGGACTGTGATGGGGATTAGGGACCTGGATTTGTCAGGTTTTAGGTCTCTGTCCTCTAGGACTATTTTTATGAGTCCTTGTACGGAAAGAGACAAAGAACTCCGTAATTTTACTGCTACAACCCATTTGTAGTTTGGAGAGGGATGTATTTGAGTCATTTTTAAAGAAGGAAAGAACAGTGTTAGGAGAGTGGGCAAGGCAGTAAAATCCAAGTTCCTGTTTCTTGTTTTTTTGAGATGTGGACATTTTTTAAAATTAGATTTTTAGGGTGTCTGAAAAGCAAGTTCTAAACTTTGGAATGGAGAAACCTGTCAAGAAGGCAACGGGCACCTTCAGAACTTTAAGAGATGGCTTAGCCACAGACAGCACTTCCCTTAGAGAGGAGAGAGGGAAGCTAGAGTGACGACTCTCCCGTCCACTCCGGAGGCTTCATGTTGATGGGGATTTTTTTCACAAAAATGCTTCTCCCCTGTAGTCTAGAATGGTCTGCTCAAGAAGATGCCCCCTGTAGAATCTTTTTCTTTCTTTTTGTTGACTTTGAATTCTAAGATTAGATGAGTATGGAGGAAGGTCCCTCAGTTTAAAAGAAAAAAAAATGAAATAGAAGACTCTCCCTATTGGGCGCAGAAAGGAAATTACATGCTTCATTGAAAAAAAGAGAAAAAGAAATCAGGTAAAACTCCTAGAAGTAAACGGAGATAAAAATAAGTATACTGACTTGTGGTTGGTAGATGAAAGGTGAAAAATCTTGTTTTCAAATTAGATAAAAACAGATCTTGCAGAGTTCTGTAGTTCCTTTGGAAATGTTTTTTTACTTTGCATTAGGACTTTATGTCACAGCAATTACCCTTCCTTTTTAAGACTTCTAAATTGTGTTGATTTTCTTCGACTAATCTTTGGTCACGTGAAGAAGCCCTCTCCTTATGAACACTGCTTACAAATAATGTCATGTTTTTGCTGGGCGCTGCCAACTCAGGTATCTCTTCTCCCCTCGCACTGCCTTCCAAACACTACTTTTGCTTTTCTTTGAGTTAGTCATTGGTCAGTCAAAAGTTACCTAACTGGTTAATATTGATCACGTTCATTGTGCTCCAAATGAAGTTGAAGTGCGGCTGGGGGTGGCAATTTGTCCAGTTTGAAATCTTACTAGTGAAGTCATTCTTCATCTTGGTTATACAATAATAGGTACCATTTGTTAAATGTTTGTTGTGTGTCAGACACTGTTCAAAATTTTATGTGTATTATGTAATCATTATGATAATCGTTATGACAGCCTTTCAGATTGTGTTCTTTTTATAGTTGGAGAAACTCAGGATGCCTGTGTTTATCATTTTTTTCAATATAAATGGATTCCTTTTAATTTATTTTAATTAGTGTTTTCATTTTGCGTTATATGCGTTTTATTATGTTAATATTACAGGATCTAGGCTTGTTTTTGTTACCATGAGTAAGACTTCTCAGAATTCCATGGTATAAAAGATGGAAAAAATTTCATCCTGCTCCTCAGAAAAACTTCATTATTTGCTCTTGATTCTTCCATTGCTCCCAATTAATAAATTTTAAATGAAATCTCACTGAGTAGAAACAAGTCATTAACTCCCTGCTGAGAACCATTTACTTATATGTATTACTTTCTTGTAATGAAATGTTCTTGTTTATAAGACATTCCATTTGGGCCTCCCCTGGTGGCGCAGTGGGTTAAGCAGCACACTATGAAGCAAACCGCAGCCACTGCAGCATGAGTTTGATCCCTGCTGCAGGCCTTGCAGGGGACCCACATGGTGTGGCAGACCTCTCCTGCTGTGCCCGCTGCTCCCCTCAGCAGTGTACTTCCATTGATCTGCCTGTTCTGCTCCCCGCTCTCTGTAGTGAATCCTCTAACCTCCCCCCCACACACCTCTGGCCTGTACCCCAGTGCTTGTATGCATAAATAAATAAATCTTTAAAAAAAACATTCCATTTAACCCTCAGCTTTTTAAGAATTAATATCTCTACTTGAATTACTTGCATTCTTGCATTTTGAGTGGTTCCCATGTCAAGATAATCTTGGTTTCCTAAAACTCACTGGGTCCTTGGAGTCTTCCCAACTACTCTTCTCTGAAATAGCAACAAGCCTGAACTGCTTAGCACTTTTGTTATTACTGAGCTAGGTCACAAATGTCAAAATCTGAGTCAGTGGCTTTATAGAAAAATATTCCATTGGTCCATAACCCATCACTTTCTCTGAATTCTTCTAATAAGTTGAAGATATAATACCCAATTATATGGCATTACATTCACTAAATTGTAGTTAACTCTAAGCCAAATTATATTAGCTCCTTGAATTAATTTTCCTTGGTCAAGGAAATTTTAATCATGTTCCACCAACCTTGTTTATTTTCCAAATGTCATCTAAACGTTCAGGCTCTCCCTTTCTGAGCCTAAGACTTTCCTTTAACTAGAGAGGCCTCAGGCAGTGATGATTGAAATGTGGTAGGCGGAAAGTCTGCCTGGCATTTGTTAGTTTTTTAGGCATTACGATTTATTATATACATACTTGTATTTTTGAAATAATGTATACTTCTCACTGCCCTTTCCTCATACCCCTGTTCTTAGTTTTGTGTTTTCCTTTTTGTCAGGAGTGAAAAACAAGTGGGTGGTGTGATCTAGGGAAAAAACAGTGAACTTCATGGCAAATTTGGATTGTAGTCCTGGCTTTGTCATGCACTCTCTATGATTCCCCTGGGTAAGTCACTTGTCCTTGCTGGTTCATTTCTCATCTGTAAGCAAAGCGACGAGACAAGATGATCTGAAGCCAGTTTTAAGGCAAGAACTGTTGCTCTTTGGTTTAGAAGACCAGGCTGCCAGTAGAGCACTGGTCACCTACTTTACTCACAGCCCCTGGCATCAATGTTGATGGAATGACGTTTCCAACAGGAACCTTTATACATTAATTTCAGAAGCTGGAGTTTTGAGGTCTTCTGGTTAACACCCTTGATTTTATGGATGAAGAAGTTGAGGCCCAGAGTGGCAGCGATGTGTGCAAAGTCACAGTGAGTAATCTGCTGGATGCACATTTCTTTGTTCTCTGTTTCACAGAGAAAACAGACACACACACACACACACACACACACCACTTTGACAGATACAGTGAAATGCTCATTGACAGAATCTGCCTGAAAGATCATGTTTTTATAAAGCTGGCTGCAACTTGCTCAATCTTTATAACTGCTGCTGTTGCTTATTTGTGATTGTTTTGCTCACAGTTAGGAGTAAAGCATGAAATACTTTGTTAGAAATAGTGCCAAATTTTTACTGTATTTATTCTCTCTTCTGTATTTAATATTTAATGATTTTAGATGTCTCTTTTAAACAGTTTGCTTAATTTTGTACAATTTTCTTAACCACAGCATCCAAGTTGTTCATATGATGGTTACAATCTAAGTTATTTAAGATATAAATACCAGTAGATCTACCTCATTAAGGAAATCGGTTGTAATTCTTGGGCCATTCCCAGACGTATTTACAGAAAGAGTGCAATTTCTTTTTGCTATCCTTAA
The DNA here is from genome assembly GCA_019455555.1 of Galemys pyrenaicus. Taxonomy (NCBI): domain Eukaryota; kingdom Metazoa; phylum Chordata; class Mammalia; order Eulipotyphla; family Talpidae; genus Galemys; species Galemys pyrenaicus. The sequence continues at coordinate 3,301,345 of JAGFMF010011406.1, read as the reverse complement.
CCTTCTTTTCATACTAATCAGAACCAGTGTCGAATTTCCCTTTTTGCTATGCGGTATGTGGTATAACTTCAACTGGCTTTAAGAATTAAGTAGGGGATGTTGCAAATTCTCCCAAATGAGTCTTTTCAGTGACACTTGAGTCCTATTACTTTCAGCCCTGCCTTTAGGGCCATATGCTTTTCACAAAGTTGTTTTTTTTAATTCCCTGTATCATTAAACAGGCGTTTCCCATTTGTCCAAAGTATTTCTCAGCTTGTCAGTACTGAGGAGAAACAAGACACCTATTGATCATTTTGTGCCCCTGGAAGTCTGAGCAATAGAAGACCCATTTATTTGGAAGAGTGAGTCTTTACTCACTATAAGGGCTTTCTACTTCTAAAATGTATCCAATCAGTGCTTGCCATTTTTATAAAAATCAAAGTTGAAAAATGTCTGACTCACAGGATGTTTATAGCCATGCGTGCATGACCTTAGGCGACTGAGTCACGTGCTCCTGTGTCTCTCCTTTAGTGCAGCAACTCATACACCCCCTGGTGGCCTCCCACTCCTTTACCACCACTGCTCTTCATTGTAAGCTAGCTGATAGTTCCTAAGCAGCTAGCTTCTCCGACAGCGCACCTACCAGTCTAGCCCTAGTGGTGAAGGCTCTGTCTGCGGTTAGCTTTCTTTTTTAAAGATTTATTTATTTATGTAAGAACCGGGGTACAGGCCAGAAGTGCAGGGGGTGAGAGTATCCACCAGAGACAGAGTGGGGAACAGAACAGGCAGATGGACTGAAATATACTGCTGAGGGGAGCAGCGGGCAGGAGAGGTCTGCCACACCATGTGGGTCCCCTCCCTGGCCGGTGGCAGGGATCAAACTCATGCTGCAGTGGCTGCATTTTGCTTCGTAGTGCATTTCTTAACCCACTGCGCCACCACAGGAGGGCCCTACTGTTAGCTTTCTAAACGCCTTTCTCTGTAAGGATCTAAACTACACTTTGATTTCTGGTATTTTTGTCAATATGTTGTGTCTGACATTCAATGCCACAATGAGAATTGAAGCATAGCTTGTCTTCATTATTTTTGCCACGAGCAGTGGACTCTGCAGTGTGTTGAAAAGCATCTTTTTATTATGATCCACACATAAATACTGTTCTCACTTAACAAAACCAAAGGCTTCATGTGCTGCACCACTTCTGTATTTTTTGTAGTGCTTCACATTAAGTCATTTTGCTGAAGTTCTTAAAATGTCACAGATAAACACCGTTAAGTGTGTTGAACAAAATGTGTAATGTATATTAGAAAGGGGTACATCCTCCCTTATGCAGGGACGTGGGTATGTGCGTTAGGAATGCCACTGTCGAGCCTACCATTCATCCCAGGCCTGGAAGGACTGCTGCCAGTAAACTGGTTACCTTTACATCATGGTCATCAGTGGTGGGCTTTGTAACCAGTATCACGTTAGGCAGTAGTGACCATTACCCTTGCCACAATGAACAGCGTACATCAGTGTCAAAGACAAAACAATTCTGGGTTGATTAAGAAAGCTAGGTGTTTTAATTTCCTTTGATGTTTGAAAGCAACTGAGAATTATGGAAAGACTTTTGAGAATATTAAGGTAAATTCACTTAATCTTATAGGTGTGTGATAACTTATTTCTAGGGAGTTGTCTGGGACATCAATCTAATTTTTTTCATTCATGTGATATTTGGTATGTATCTGGTGCTGGAAATAACAGAAACAAGTTAATTGGGATAAATCTTCCTATTCACCAGGAGCTGATAGGCATAATACAGTTATACAGTTATAAAGATCTGTTTTCTTTATTAATCATCTACAATAAAAGAAAAAGAAAGTAAAACATTTGAAATTGAACTTATTTTAATTTCATTCATTGGCACTGTTGGTGGGAATTGAAAAAGCCTTAGTGTAAGGTGCTTCCGATTGGATTATACTGCCCTCTGCTGACTTCGTTACTGAGGACAATCTTAGTTTGGAGACCAAGACAAGATGGTATGGGAACCTGCCCCTGTGACTGAGATTACTTTAAAGCCTCTACTCAGAAAAGGTGGATAACCTGTTAACATACTCATAGGCTCAATACAACAGATATAATGAGATGGAGTGGGGTAGAAATTTGGAGAAAAGGGTAATAAGCTGGTTAAAACTTTCTAAATTAACTAGATTATTAGGGCCTAGGCCAATGGTCCCCATACTTGTTTGCACACTGGAATAAAATTAAGATAGAACTATTATTATATATCAATTTCACCTTTGGGTATTTACACGAAGAAAACAAACACTCATTAAAAAAGATACATGTTCACTAAAGCATTTTTTTTTCACAGTAGTTTTTTTTTTAAAGATTTATTTATTTATGCACACAAGAACTAGGGTACAGGCTAGAGTCACGGGAGGTGAGAGGATTCACCAGAGACAGAGCGGGGAACAGAACAGGCAGACTGACTGAAACACACTGCTGTGGGGAGCAGCGGGCAAGGCATGTGGGGCTCCTCCCTGGCCGGTGGCAGGGATCGAACTCATGCTGTAGTGGCTGTGGCTGCGGTCTGCTTCATAGTGCACTGCCCAACCCACTGCGCCACCAGGGAGGCCCCCTACAGTAGTTTTAAGACATGGAAACAACCTAAAAATCTATTGATAAATGATGGGTAAAGAAGATATAGTATACACACACAATGAAATAACTAGTGAACTACAGACAAGACTGAAATCTTGCCATTTGCAACAACACAGAGGGTCTTGAGAGTATAATGCTAGGTGAAATAAGTCAGAGAGACATAGTGATTTCACTTTTATGTAAACTAAAAACCAAAACAAGCAAACAAAATAAAACTAAAATCACAGACAGAAATGCAGACTGGGGACTACCAGAAGGGAAGAGGGTTGGGGTGAGCAGAATAGGTGAAGAGGATCAAGATGGTACAAACTTTCACTTACAAAATAAGTCAAGGAGCTGTAACGTACAGTAGGACTGTAATTAGTAATATGATGTTACAAATGTGAAAAATGCTAAGAAGATAGTAAATAGATTTACTGTGACGATCATTTCACAATGGAACTAATATTCCATACCAATGATACTTATAAAATAAATTTTAAATAGCTGAATGAAAGCCTTATGAAATGTCAGCAGAAACCAAAGTCACATGAAACCACTAACAAGCTGTTCAAACGTGAGTGAGTTGTCCATGGAACCAGTTCATACAATCTATTCCGTTCATCTAACTTAAAAAGATGAACTATTGAAAGAGAAACCAGGTTAGTGCTTGATGAATCCAAGTAGTTACTGTAATTATCTCCTTTTGTAAGTATTCATAAACCATTTGGCTGCGTTTAGGTATTAAGCTTGTCAGAATCTACGTTTTACCACTACTGCAAATGAGAACAGAAAACATGGGCTGTTTCTTCCTGAGACTGTCTGGTTACTCAGTGTGTACCGATTCTTTCCTTTGACTGTTTACCTGATGGAGCCTAAAAGGCTAAATAACTCCTATGAGGGCAGTCAGGACTCAAGGACACAGAGGTCACGCCTGCAGAACAAAGAGCGTGCCAATATGAAGAAGCTTGAGACAGCCCACGCAGCAGCAGCAGCAAATGGCAGCCCTTTCTCTATATTGAACCTGTCCTCAAGTACCCACACTTGATGACATCCTTATGTAGTGACTGTCTCAAAGTCAGCCAAAAGATTTTAAATAACTTGACCAATTTGGAAATCACAAGTCATCCTCTTAGAAAAGTCCCAATTCTTGTGCTCTCTGATGAGCTCTCAAAAGCAGTTTCAGTTTAGAAAGCTGATCCTCTTAGAATTATTTTGGGACTCTTCGGAGTTCGCTCATGAGCCAAAGGGCAACACTGAGCAGCGCCAAGGAGCCCGACTGGTGAGTGGCGGCCAAAGACGTTGGGACATACATCAGCAGCGTGCTGATGCCCAAGCCCACCTGTAACGAAGCAAAGCAGTAAATAAAGTAGAAACCACAAAGTCAGAGCTCAAGTAAGTGGGCATGGATAGCCAGGTACACAAGCCTCTGCATTCTCCCATCAGAGCATTAAAAAAATTTAAAATGAGAAAATTCACAAGTAAATGTACTTATGACAAAGAAAATTCAAACAAAATGAAATTTCCCCATCCCCAAAGGTGGTCACTGTTAATCGGTTTTACACACTTGTATTTTGTATAAATGTACTTTGTGTTTTGTGTAAATGTTTACAGAGAATCACAGTTTTGTCTCTTGCTTTTACTTATGTGTGTCTTGATAATCTTACTATTTTTAAACTGCTGCCCTTATTTCACAGTACGTATGTACCACAGCTATTTAACAATTCAGTTTGTTTCAAATTCTCACCATCATAGTAATTCTGCAATGAATTTTCTTGTCCATGGCTCTTTGACATTAGCGTATCTGTAGGGCAAGCTCTATGAAATCAATGTGCTGGGTCAGGGGATTACACATCTAACATTTTAAAAGATACTGCCAAACTGTCCTCTGGGGAAAAAGCTGTATCATCTGGTATCCATTTTTGTATACCCATGCCAATACTTGATTATCTTTTTCCCAATTTGAGAGACACAAAATGGCATTGTTTTAATTTATTCTCATGAGCGAGGCCAGTTTTTTATATTCAGTGGCCATTCATCTTCTTGTGAAAATTAAGTACTGGTAGACTTCTGAAAATACTTTCTCCATGGAGTTCCCCTGGTGCAATCGGTTAGCGCATGGTACTTACACGAAAATACTTTCTCCTAGTTGATCATGTTTTCTTTTTCACTTTGTTTTGGGATATCATTGTATCAAAAGGAGTAGTTTATACCTGTGTATATGCCAGAGCTAGCAGAGTTGCTGCTGCTATCTTGGTCCTTCGAGGAAGGGGAATCCTCCGGGAGAGGAAGTAGAGCACTGTGATGGCAGTAACTGACGTGATTCCCTGCAGGGAGGAAAGTCTCATCAAATGCCAGGGAGAAAGTCTCACCCTCCTCCTTTCCACTCACTTTACATCTATCTCCAGAACCGCTGAGTAGCCACAAAGCAATTTCCTGCCCCAGGTGCAGAGAAGCACCCTGCAGGTCATCTGAATAATCCGCCCAGTCTCTTCCATGCTTCTCTTTTGCTTGCCAATTAAATGTCTGTGATCCCCCAAGTCTCTAAATTTTTTGCACCTATCACTTAGCCACTACTCTCTATCTTCAATGACCTTATCCACCTTATAATTTGGGTATTCCCCAGGATTGCCCTTAATCTTAAAATTATTCTTTTCATCCTTCTCCTAATTTTTTCTCTCCTCTAACCCAGTATTTATTTCTAAAGTAGGCTGACCCCAGCATGTGAGAGATATTATTTTCCTGCAAGCAGGAGGTAATGGTGTTGCCAGTTGGTGCTAAAAATGACGAATTCATATTTTCATTCTCATCTGTTCAGAATGAGGGTCTGACTGACAATTAGAGCCCCCTTCTCCTTTCCATAATGTCAAGAAGGATTTTTTTTTATCATATTTCTCTTATCTATTTCATCTCTTTTCCTTTCAGAGTTGCCCACAATAACAATTCCAACCAAATTTGACTTATCTCAAAATGTGTGGAGATGGGGAATTTGGCTGGAGAGGGTATGGGTAATTAGGATGGAAGCATCAGCTCGGGAACTGGTGCTAAATCTTTTCTAAAAAGAAAAGGAAATCTCCACTCTACCCTCTCACTGTTGCCACCAGCCCTTCACTGACACCCCAGTGCCTGGGAGAGGCTCCTTGAGCTTACTAACAGCTCACCAGAATCCGGTGATCAAACTGCACCATGGTGGGATTCTCGAAAACATTCTTCAGGATGGGGGATAAAGTGAAGAGATCTTCTGGGATCCAAGATTCTCCCATCTTGGGGAAGGAGTTGTAAACAAGTCCAGCATCTAGCCCTGCCACAAAAGCCCCTACATCCCAATATAAAGGGAAATGAGAGAAAGAATAGGCCAATTAAGTTCTGACACAGAAAAAAGCTTTTTGTCCTAGAGTTAGACAAAAGTCAAAGGAGTTCTCAAACAGGGAATATACATCACAATCAATGTGAGAACTAGCAAAACGACTGCTTAGATAACATAATATACATAGGAAATTCAAGGCTCCATTTAAAAAACCCTACTAGAAATAATAAGCACAGTAAAATAGCAGCATCTAAAATCAATACAAAAATCTGTTGCATTTCTATATGCAAATAATGAATTAAAGGAAAGAGAAGTTAAATGCCCGTTAACATGAGAGGCAGGTATGAAAGGAAATATGAAGATGTAGGTGAAAAGGGCTAACTAATGAGCATTAGGCAAGAGATCCACCTGAGAGTGGAATGAAAACAGGTCGTCTCTGATGACAGGAGTCCTACCTGAGAGAGCTGTAAGGAATACTAGGCCTGTCGTTCCATGAGCAAATCGTCTCAACCATAGAAGTTGACGGGTTTCGGGCAACTAAAAAAGAAAAGAAAATCATTCAGCTAAATTGTACTGTAAGGACCTATGAGAGATAGCCAAATTCTCTAACATGAAATTCAAGTGACAGTTTAAGGCCAGATTTTCTCTGACACCTAGACTAGGTTAACAACTCATAACAGATATTCTATACTAATAGGATCATATTTCATTTATACAGTTACTGGCCTCCGTGCTATCCTGTAGATTTAGTAAAGGCACAGTCTGCCATCTGTCTTGATTTCTACAGTAATCCTAGAATAGCACCTGCATGTAGGTGTTCAATAACAGAGTGATTTTATTATTCCAGGGGAAAATGATTTACCATGGCTGGAATAATATAGATTAACATGGATGCCATGTTGTGTGTTATTTAGTGCTTAGCAACGACACTTAGGATCAAAAATGTATGCATTTTGTGGCCGCCCTGGTGGCGCAGTGGGTTAAGCAATGCACCATGAAGCAAACCACAGCCACTGCAGCACGAGTTCAATCCCTGCTGCCAGCCAGGGAGGGGACCCACATGGCGCGGCAGACCTCTCCTGCTGTGCCTCTCAGCAGTGTGTTTCAGTCAGTCTGCCTGTTCTGCTCCCCGCTCTCTATGGTGAATCCTCTCACCCCCCCCCAACACACCTCTGGCCTGTACCCCAGTGCTTGTATGCATACATAAATAAATCTTTAAAAACAAAACAAAAAAACCTGAAAATAAGACCTCCTAGAGGGGTATGGTGTCTTAAAAACTTCTATTATTAGCATTGACAGCCTCTAAAAATAAGTCATACTTTGTAGTTAAACCAAATCAAAAAGTGTGAAAACTAACATAGTGAAAATACTTTTAGGCAAGATCACTAAAGTCTACTATATTGTAAGACCTGATGCATGGCAAGTGCTCATCTAAAGAACAAACCAATACAGCCCTTGTACACGACCAAAGGTTTAGAAGTAACTTTCATTTTGGCCTTCCTCACCTCACCATCCTCCTCAGAATCAGCAGTAAAATGGCTTCAGTTTATCTTCTTATTGTTATTCACTTCCCCTTTCTTAAAATTCACTTTTCACCTTTCCCAATCAGCAATGCTGACAAAATATTAGGCTCCCATAGCAATTTTCTGTGAATGAGTTGCTCCAGCCCAAAACAAGTCTGTACATTCTACTTTGCTGTAGTAAAGTTATTCAAAGCCCCACAGTTCAGTGTTTCTCTAAACCTCGATTACACCTAGTTTCTGGTGCACTGATAGATGTTACCAAAGGAAGTGTACATTTCAATATAACTTCCTGTCAGAACCATTTTCCACTAATCTGACCCTGTCAACATCTGTGCAGACGTGGCAACAATACAGACCGACTTTTACCTTGTGCTGAGGGAGCAGCAGTGAAAGTGAGGTCCACAAGCTGGAGCAATAAAGAACAAGGGCTGATCCCAGGTGAGCGGCAAGGCGGTACTGACTGACCCGAGGGATATCATGGGAGTCTGGTTTATCTTCTAATCCACTTTTCACCATATACCATCCTAACAGGCCCTAGGCAAAAAGAGAGGAGGAAAATAAAACAATGTTGAAACTGCTTGACTCTACTTTGAGGAAGCAAATGATCACTCACCCGACCTCTCCTTTCCCATAGCCCAGGGTCCCAGGAGTCATAACAACCCACATGCACACACTTAACCACTGTTTAGATTAACTTTATACCAAAGCCAAATACAGAAAAGTACACAAAAGCCTATCTGCAGGCAAAACCTTACAAATGCCCGAAATAATTTAACATTATGTAAACCAATAAAACAGAATAAAAAGAAAGCTGTTTCTATAAAAATTGGATTGAATACTTAAAAGCTTGACAAATATAACTACTTAAAAACAATTACTGTCAAATTAGGTGGATATAGACAATTATAAAAGTTTGCAGGGGAAGTCATAAAAACCCTCTAAGGCTTTGAGGGCAAATTACTTTTTAAGTCTAAGCTCCCACTTCTCTTTAAGAAAAAATGAAACGAAATGATAGTTTATGGGGATGTAAAGATTTGAAGTTGAACATAGTCAGAGGACTTAGCACTTCATTAAAAAAAAAAAGAACAAAAGGTAATGAAAGTACATGTTTAAAAGTTTAAAGTATATATTATTCTGATTACCTGCTTTAACTGACATTTCAATTAACCAAAACAACTGTCAGCTCTAGTCATATTAGAAAAGATATGGTCTCTTTACCCCCATCCTGCAAAGTCTAGAATCTTGTCAAAGAGGTGGGTTTCTAATACCTTTACTAAAGCTACACTCTTCAGTAAATCTTTTTGGGCACTTCTTTCTCCCTTCACTATACCTGGATGTTCTAATTATCTTGAGTTCACTTGCATAACACATGGGAAGATAGGATTTCTGGCTTGCACTTTCTTTTCTCATAACCATATCTACCATCTTCAGACTTCTGCCTCCCTGAGAGGCTATTAATTTCTTTCTTCATTCTAAAATACACTTTCAATTTGTATCTCTTAAACTCCTAGTTCCTATTATACTTTCATTATCTCTAATTCTATGCTATTTCTATTGGCTATTCATCTGTTCTATCTCTCTCCCTAATTCTGAATTAGTCCATATTATTACCACTTCCAAGTTAAATTAACCAATTATCTTCCCCCAATCAAATTTTGATGTTGCTTTGATATCTGATACTCTCCCTTAAAGCTTGTATACCTTGGCCCAAATATTCATTAAGTGTCTTCTCTCATATTCCTTTTCCTGAGATTCTTAATCTCACCTAACCCCATAACCATGTGAGCCTTTCAAAGTTCTTTTCCTTAAGAGGATTCCATTTGGTGATTTTAACCACCATTTACACCTCAGTATCTCTCATATACATCTGTATTCTAAAACATCCACAAAATGTTTTTCATTTGGAACTTCCCTAATTGCTTTACAGCCATTCCAGCATAGGAAGTCCACTTCCCCATACAGAAAGCAAATCAGAAAAATAGGAAAAGACCAGAATACAGGAGAAGCAGGATGGGAAAGAAATTCTAATTCTTCCTAAAATGGGAAAGAAACTTTAACACAAAATATAATTACTGAGAGCTTACTGATTCTAGGTACTAAGCTAAGTACTTTATATGCATGATCTAATATTCACACACCTAAAAGGCAGATACTATTACTATGTTCCAATACCAGTAAAGAAAACAGAAAGTATAGTTTAGATAACTTGCCCTGCGAAGTAGTCAAGATGGGTCTTAAAGCCAGGCCTCTGACACTAAAATTCATGCTCTTACCCATTATTATACTGCCTCAAAGATTACTTCCTTAAAAATAATGCCAAATAGAAAGCCCTCAGGAGCATCTCTGGTTTCCCAACCTGAGTAAGCCTCACCTGGAAGCAGACTAAACCACAGAGGGCAAGAACACGTCCTTTCATGCCACGGCTGAGCCAGCCCCTTCTCCAAAAGTAGGCAGCAGGCAGGATGTACGCAAGGCCCACAAGGCGTCCCCACATTCGGTGTGAGTACTCCATGTACCAGATGAACTTGAATTCTGCCAATGTCATATCATGATTTAAGCTGGGTGAAAAGGGAAGTCAAAAAGAAGAAATATTCACCTGATTTTTATTTCCAGGGGGAATGCTGGAATATTCCCAGTCTTAAAGCCTGACAGATCTGTCCTCTTCATCAACCAACTCAGGATAACTTCAGAATTGGAGGTTTAGAGTAGGGAGCTCACCAAATATAACTGAGCCAAATATCAAGAAATAATAGCATCTAACCATTTCATAATGTTTAAATAATCAAAAGATTGAGTGGGCATAATGGGATGTTTAAGCAACCTTCTGTAATACTTACATTTTAAATTCTGGAAACTGCTGGTATTTTTGGAATTCTGCTTCCCATTCCTCTTCGCTTGTAGGTGGTTTCATCTCCTTTATTAAATGCCAATCTACCATTGAGAGGCCAGACTCTGTCAACCTTAAGAAAGAAATTTGTGTGTGTTCACATACAATGCTAAATTACTCATAAATGGTTTACACCAATAAAGTGGATCTGAACGTAAGCCCCCTAAAGGGAAACATCATTTCCTTGTTTCCTCTTCTGATATCTTGCTCTCCTCTTCTTAGAATTTCATCAGAAACAGCTGCATCAGATACACATTTCTTTACTCCCTGTTCTCTTAATGTTTTCATAAAACTCTCTCTGCTTCTTTCACAAGCATTCCTTAATGATAGAAATCATCCTTTGGACCAAAGATATGTGCCCTATATGCTTAACCAATATCATCTACACAGGGAAGAGATTTGTTGTAGGTATGAAACATTTAGGTTCTTGAATAACAAATAACGTTAAAGACAATAAAACTCAAATTTGTTGCACTTGCCCATTATAGTCTTTGATGTGATATATATTTTGAAATGAGAGCACAGAGAATGTAGAAAAAAATTTGAGGAACACACACTTTATAGTAGCACAAAGAATTTTCACCAAAAGGAATTAAACTAAAGAAAAGGTCTGATTTTAGGTGTAAGGAAAAAAAATGTACGAGCCCACATCTTATCTAGAAAGGAAGGAATCAAAGGTTAATAGGGTCCTGGAAAAAGGCTTGAGAGCCAATATGAAGAGGTTCCCACTAACTAAAAATAGCACAATTTGAGCAATTCATCATCACTGCAATGGACTGAAACACATCAAATATGTCTATATAGATGAACTCATAAATGATACTTTAAAACTAAAACTAAAGTATCATAAATGATACTTTGAAACTAACTTTTTGGTAAATAAAGGGAAAATAAGTGTTTATCCTGCCTTTCCTATATGAACTGCATCTAAGGATAACCAAATTGCTGACAAGGAAAAGTTTCTCTTTAGAGTTAATAAGCTCCTACAATTTTGCAATGTTAATGAAATAATGGCTGTAGACAATCATCATCAATGGCTGTTTGTATTTGTAACAGACACCAGATATTTATTAATGTTCTAATCATCCATGAAGCATTCTGTTCTGCCCCCAACCTGAATCTACCCAAGCAACAAGTTTATAGGAAATACAGGGAACATTGGGACATGTTAGACACAAGTACGTAATTAGCAAAACCGAGTGTGGGAAACGCTGTAAATAAGTTGGGTTTCTTCAACAAAAACTGCAGAGGGGCAGGGAGTTTAGATTCATAAGAGGCATATAAACCAATTGTGACACATGGAACTTATTTGTATTTAATTCAAACAAACTACAAAAATTTGGGGGACAAATTTGATCTGACAGTATGCAGAAAATATGCACAAATAATGTAGAGCTAACAGCTCAGACCTAAGTCAATCTTTATAAAGGGGTACTCAGTAATAAAATCCTAAACTGTTCCAGGGCAGAGCAAGCCATCAGATATGTTCCCTCTTGGGACCTCAGTTTCTGCACATGTAAAGTGAGGGAACTGGAATAGATGATGCCCAAGGGCTTTCTCTCCTCGGTTATCTGTACTTGCACTGATGCTAACCCAAATAGCTGACTCAGTCTGAGATTACTCACCGAGTAACTCCACCAAGAATAACTGCTCCAGCCACTGTTCCACTGCAGATCAGAAGCCATCGGCCCACCACCCTCTCAGCAGCCTTTGAGGGAAGGGTCACTGTACCCCTTCCAGACTGCAAAGCTACTTCAGAAATGGTGCTGTATTGGCCTGGCCTCAAGGGTCGCCTGATCCCACAGCTGCAACCACACTAAGAATCAAGACAGACAAATTACAACTGGAGAAAGAGGGATGCCTGACACCATGATACACTCAATCCCACTGCATCTGGAGCGGTGCATTCTTTAAGGCCACAACTTCACTGCTACTGCCCTGCTAAAGTCATCTCTTAGCTGCAGTACCTCCCAACTGGCTTTCTTGTCTCCAGTCTCCCTCCAGTTCATCCCCAAACTACAAAAACCTCTGGACTGCACACTTCCCCTGGACTTAATTCCACACCTAGATGTGGCTTATTTTCTTTCTCCTGTGGTTCTTTCAACATGACTTCTCTCTAACAGAGACACTACTTGTCCCTGGTTGATGACACTTACTATAGATCTCAACTTAGTGTCACTTCCTCCTGGAAGTGTTCAGATTCCCGCAGGTTCACAACAGGTCACCTGCACAGCACACTGTGCCTCCTGTCACAGCCCTTAACACACTGCAATGTAACTAGGGGTTTGTTTCTAACTCCCATTAAACTGTAGGTATGGGGACAGCTGTGTTTGGTCAGTCTGGCTCTTTCCTTCCAGCTACCTTTGTTTCTGACACATAGGTTAACACAACCTTAAGAAAGATTTACAAATGAATGAACTTTGACCTCTTCCAGTGCAAGAGACTTCTGGATCCTATCTTTCACTTCCAGTTTCAACACGTAAGAATCGCTCAGTAATTGATCTTTTTCTGACTCTATCATTTGAGTCCCAAATACTGTCTTAAGGAAAACTTAATTTCATTTCTGTAGAATGGTGCTAAAGTCCCTAAGCTATTTGAGGGCTTTTAGTAAAAATCAAATAACATGGGCAAACAGTACTGCGCTTTTATCTTGTGCTAAGCGACTTATTTAATGCTCACAAAACCCAAATATTGAGTACGTGTTGTCCTTGACCCCCTTGACAGGTGAGAAAATTTTCGTACAGAAAGGTTTCCTAATTTGACTACCACCATACAGCTATCGGTGGTCGGTCCGGATCCGAACTCAGCAGCTCTTTCACGAGGAAACGTATTCTGAACTCGAAGAAGCTACGGAAACGTGATTCACATCATTCTCCGGGCCCTTTCTCCCGTGCCCTTTCCGCGACTCAGTCCGCTGGGTGCGGTACCTGTGCTCTAGGAGCCGCCCTAGGAACAAGGAGCCGGACACATGGGTTCCCCATCAAAGCCTTCAAAGGTGGAAAGAGTAATCGTTGCATTCCGAGGACCCGGCACACCCGCCACCACACCTCACTACCTTGCGGGACCGTCCCTCAGCCGCGGAGAGGAGAAACACTTCCGGGTTATGCAGCCTGAGCCCCGCCTCCGAAGGCCAGAGAGCAGTGACTACGCCTGCGCGGGCGACTCCCACTTTCGCGGAGGCTGCTGGGGTTTGGGCGTCGGGGACGCGCAGGGCGCGCGCAGCCCTGGGGACGCGCTTCCCTGGGAGGCGCGCGCCAGGCCCCTGTCTGAGTGGAAACCGAAGACGCGCGCGGGAGGAACGCGTAGAGCATGAAGAGACAGGGGCCCTCCTCGGAGCGGAAGCGGGCGCGGATACCTTCAGGGATGGCTGGTGCGGAACGTGGCTGGGAGGGGGCGGCCGCCGACTTCGCTGCCGGGGGCCGGCCCGCGGGGCTTCGGCCCGGGAGGTTCACTGGCCTCGAGTTCCCTCCGAGGACAGTGCCCAGCTCCTCACGGCCCGTTCTGTCATTCCTTGTTTAAACTTCTGGAAACCGGGGCCGACCGGGCACGCTGGAGCCGGACGTGCGGATTCGAATTCCCGCGCCGGCGCTGCTCTTCGGGCGGCCGCGTTCGAGTCGCGTCCCCGGGCTCAGGCTCACGTTGCTGCCGCCGCGCGAGGACACCCCACGGCGCCGCCACCGCGGGGAGAGTCAACTGTGGGGCGCTGAGCGCGGAGTAGCCGCCGCAGGCTGGGACGCCCCCCAGCACGGCCACTCGGAGTGGCGGAGCCTGGGCGCGGGTGGGATGGCAGCGGCAGGCAAGTGCTAGGAGTCGGGCACCCCTCCTTCGCGAACCCTGCTGCTCCCGAGCCAGACGCTCAGACTTTTTGATCTCTTGACCCTTTCAGCCTCCTAAATCGAGAGCCTCAAGAACTTTTGTTTATAGAAGTTAAACATGTCCATACTGACAGCATAATTAGAAATTGAAACACTTCCAAAAATATTTATTAACTGGAGAATAACCGCAAAATACTCACTGCGTGATAACACAAGTAACATTTTAATGGGGGTGGAGGACCTCTTTTCCAAAAAGAAAGAAAGATTTTGCAAGTCTGCAGTATTAGGCTTAAGGGAATGATACCTAAATTTTCATACGTGCTTCAGCTTTGAAGCTGACATGTCAGGTGCCCTTCTGAAAACTCCGTTTGTGAGAATAAATAGAGTGAAAAAAAGGAATATAAAAGTATTTCTGGGAAAGTAATTTTCACTTGCACAGGCTCTGAAAGGGTGTTAGAGGCCCCCGGAGCTAATTGGGCTAATTTGCCTTTTGTCGTAGCAGTTTATGTGCATCTCCATCCCCTCCTGGCAGATGTCTAGTTAGACTGATGTAATAACTCATGGCCATCAGGAAACTCCTGGAATTAATGCCGTGTGCTTGGTGAAGAGCAGAGATAGACCCTTAACGCTCACATTTAGGAACTAGCAGTTTTAAGTAAAAGATGGTTGCAATTTGATATTAATAGGTGGTAGATTTTCACTTTTCAAAGTAAAGATTCCTATCTTTAAAATATGCAAATACTATCAGGTAGAATAAAAATGTAGAAAAGTAAAAAGAAAGTAAAGATAATACCAAATTCTACCTGGTAGCCATTGTCAGAATGTAACCGGCATTTCAGTATTCTTGATTTTTAAAAGCCCTGTTTAACTTACAGAAAAAGTTAAAATTCTTTTATCACACTTTTTAGTGTAGGTGTATGTTTTTATGAATTTATAGTTTACATTTTGTAAATAGTGTGTGACTGTGTGTGCCGTGGTAGACACTGTTTGCTGTGGGTGATAAAGATTTGTCACATAAAGACCTAATTTAGGGACTTTAGATCAAGTGAGAGTGATAAGAATCTATCTACTTAATGGGAGGTAGAAAATAATTAGTGATTTAAAGAGAAGCATATATGAAGAGCTCGAAAGAGGAAAATACAGTTTCCAAACTGGGAGAGAGGAAATAGGTCATTGTGATATGTTGTGGACTTGGGAGACTTTTAGCATTCATAGATGGAGCAGGAAGGACTTTGTGGATTAAGGAGATGGTATAAGCAAAAGTAAGATGGGAATTGGGGAATCTGGAAGCATATAGAGGAAACAATATGTCGGGTTTTTTTAGTATTAACTAGTATCTTTTATACACTTGGATACTATCCATGGTACATAAATTGTCTTGTTTTATTTTACGTTTTGTCCCTTGGTAGGTGCTAGAAATCTGCTTTGTAGAAAACTAACTTGTCTAGGATCACACAAATAAGTGATAAGGCCAGTTTTGAAGTTTTTCTCAGCTCTTAAACATGTATTCCTTATAAAGAAATTTAAACATTCTGTAGGCATTGAGAAGCATTTAAAAAATCTAACCTGGAATATGATGGTGAGGTCTGTGTTTTAAGATTAATTTGTCATTCAGTATATATTTTCCTCAGTATAACTTCTTAAACACATTGGAGGCATTAACTTAGTAATGAATTTGCTATTTTATTGCTTTCATTGACCCTATATACTTACACTTATTGGATTTTGCTTATTGGATTTTGGCAGTAAAACATAAAATATTTGTGGTAGATTGGTGTGGGTTGATAGTATTGTCATAAAATTACATTGTTCTCCATGTATTTTAGGAGCAGCAAATGGATTTCTCATGGAAGTGTGTGTTGATTCAGTAGAGTCTGCTGTAAATGCAGAAAGAGGAGGTAAGAGAAGTTAGAGAGTGAACAACAGATGGCAACACTTTTAAGAGTCCCAAAATCCTGTGAATTGACCTTAGGAGCCCTGTAATTACTAAAGATCTTATTAATACTTTTGAAAGCCACTAACAAACTAGAAAACGATCACCTTCTAGTTTTACTCCCTTAAGCGGTCATATTTTGAGTCAAGTGGCCATGGTAATATTTCCTTACCAAATAAATTTTTTTCATTGAATTTATCAAAGAGTTCGTTTTTTTTCCCCTCAAACTGTTGATTTAAAGATGAATTTAGGAATGTGTTGCCATTTCATCATCAGGGCTTTCATTATTGTCTTTTTTTTTTTTTAGCATTTATTTTTACCTCAAGGTTTCTTTTACACTCTGAATCTGCTTTTACAGGAAACGTAGATGTTCCCATCATCTCAGAATCACAATTTTTAAAATATTTCCAAGTTTCAAACATACACAAAAATAGAAAAGTAAAATGAATTCCCACATACCCATCACTGAGCTTTAGTCATTTTAAGTACATGGTCAATTATCAGGGCTAGCAAACTTTTTTTGAAAAGAGTAACAGTTTTTTTTCTGCTTTACTGGTCACATTCAGTCTTTGTAGGATATATTTTTTTAAATAACCCTTAGAAAATGTAAAAAACATTCTTAATTTGACAATAAAAAAGAACAAAGTACTGATACATGCTACAACATAGTGTATCTTGAAGCATTCAAAGTGGGAAGAAAGTCGCAAAATACCACATATTGAATGATTCCATTTATATATGAAATATCCAGAATAGACAAATTTATATAGCTAGAAAATAGATTAGTGGTTAGGACTGAGAGATATAGAGAGAAGCAAGGATGGCTGCTAACAGACAAGAGGTTTCTCTTTTGGGTAATGAAATGTTTGCAAATTGACTGTGGTGATAGTTACAAAACCGAATATACTAAAAACCACTGACTTGTACACTTGGGTCAACTATATGGCATATAAATTATATGTCAACAAAGACATCTTTAAAGCACAAAAACATTTTTAGCTTGCAGGGCATAACAAAAACAAGCTGTAGTTCTGTGGCCTGTAAGACAGTTTGCTGTCCACTGATCTCTAAATGTCTTCCTACTTCCATCGTGAGATTTCTTTAAAGTAAATCCCAGACATCATGTCCTTACATTCTCAGATACTTTAGTATGTGACTCTAAAGAGAACTGTTTAAAAGAAACCCAGTATCACTAACATCTTAGTCTATTTCTTAATATCATCAAAAGGGCCCAGTTTTCAGATTTTCCTGATTGGCTCATATAGTTTCGTTTTATAGTTCTTTGAATCAAGAGGCAAACATTTCATTTGTTTGACATGTCTTTTAAGTTTATTCCCATCTGTTTCCTCCTTTTTTTAAATTTCTTTTTTATCTTGGAGTTAAATAAGCTGATTTTCATGTTTTAGAGCATTCCACAGTCTGGATTTTGCTGATTGTATGTATAGTATCATTTAATATGTTCCTCTGAGCCCTGTATTTCCTGTAAAGTTGTAGTTAATTCAGAGCCTGAATCAGATTAATGTTTGAATTTTGACAAAACAACTTTATATATAATATTTTATACTTCCTGTTGTATTCTGTCAAGAGGATATAGCCTCTTAGTTTTTTATGTTTTGTCATATTAAAACTTATCAGTAGCCTCAGATATTATCTCAATCCATCCTTTATAAGGTTTCTTTCAGCTTTTCACCTAATAACTTTAAAATGCATATTTTGGTACTATGCAAAATGGTACTATGGTAAGTTTAGCATTATTATTCACATATTTGCTAGTATACTTCTATAGAGTAATACTTTTCAAATATTCGGTTATCCTACAGTTCACTTTGTACAGTAAGAACAGCAGGATAAAATACTTGCTTCTTTACTGACTTTTAAAATAGCAAGTTCCTTTTCTATCCTCTGGTGAATTGTTTTATCTTTATAAGCCTAAATTTAGACATATTTGATCTGTTCTAATTCATGGTAGTTATTATAGGTGCTAAAAATGTACCATCTTCAACTAAAGTTTGCTGCTTAATAAGAGATTATTTTGCACTAATGATTTTTAAGCAGTGCTTTAAATTTTAAGAGATTTACTGTGCTGAGAAATGTATTTTTTCTTATCATAGGTGCTGGTCGGATTGAATTATGTTCTGGCTTATTGGAAGGAGGAACCACACCCAGCATGGGTTAAGTGTCTAGTTTTCAGATTTCCTCATAAGAGTTTATAGAGCCAGGAGACCATTGAAAATCCATTTCATTGAGTTCCTGATGCTACTAACATGTTAACGATGCTATGGGTATTGTACTGTTTAGAAATGCTATGGCTATAAATAAACTCACCAATTAAAGATGTGATCAAATAGATGTTATTTTTCTTGTATCAAAAAATTGAGAGTTAGGTAGATGCTATTAAGATTGGTTCATTTGCTCTGCATTAATTTCAAGGGTGCTTTTTTGATCTTTTATATTTTGACATCCTTGGTAATTGACCTATGTCTTTAATTTTTCTGTCCTCATAAGCTATATGTACCTCTGCATAAGTTAAAAACCCTATACTACGTAGTTGTTATTTTTTGTTTAAGGAGTCAGTTGATTGAAATAAGAAAACAATCATGTAATTACCCATGTGAAGCTCCCATTTCTGTTTCTTTGTATATTTCTATATTTTCATTTCATTTCATTTTCCTTCTGCCTGAACTTTTTACAGAGTTGTAGTACTAGTACACTGGTGGTAAATTCTTTCAGCTGTTGTATGTCTGAAGAATTTTCAAAAGATTTTTTTGCTGTGTATAGAATTCTAAGTTGATAGGGTTTTTTTGTAGTACTTTAAAGATGTTGTCTACTGTATTTGATCATCCATACCTTTGTTTTTGTTTGTCTCCTGTGTAATGTGTCTTTTTTTCTGATAGTTTTTATATATTACTAGTTTTAAGCAATTTGATTATGATGTATGTACATAGTTTTCTTTTCATGTGTTTTGAGCATTTATTCTCCCTGGACTCAGTTTTGGCTCCTCAACTTAGACTTTTCCAAACTTTGTCTTGGTTCCCTCTCCTTGAGCTGGTGGCCTGTAAAATTTGCAAGGTAGTAATCTGAACCAGTCGTAGAACTGATCTTATTTGCTTCACATCTTTTAGGTATCATTGTAATTTGTTGTTTGATATTAAGTTGTTGAAAACCATCATTTCATATACATTGTTTGGTTTTTGATTATTTCCAGTAGGTGGGTAAATCCAGTCCCTGTTGCTCTTGTCTTGGTAAGAAGCAGCAGTCACTATATGAATTTTTTACTTCTAAGATATGTTGCTCTGATATTATTTAGTAAGCTCCTTGGAATCTTCTTACTGAAGAAGGATAGTCCCTGGCCATCTATGAAATCTCTAGAACATATCCTGTTATATTGAATACAGTCTGTTTTTTGCATCAGCACTCATGATATATTCTTTGTTGTTGGTTAAATGGCTGTCTCATGCAAGAAAAAAAAAAAGGGAGAATTTTGCTTTCTTCTACAAAATACCTCTTCCAAAATAAGCATTACTGAATTTCTTTGAACATTAGTGGGTCATAAACTTTAGAACTATGTAGCCATGTCTGTAGTAAGTTTAAATAAAGCTGTAATCTATTAAAAAGGAGAAACCCGGCCTTAGGGAAGATACTAGCAGGACACTAGGTGTTCTTAAAAGGTGTTACACTTTTAAATGTCATGTAACTGGTAAAAAGATTTGTTGAGTCAGTTGGCAAGTACTTTTAAAGTGCAGTAACTTCCTTCTGTTTTCAAGATTGCATAACAAAAATCCTTTTTAAATTTTTATTTATATGCACATTTTTCTTTTCATTTGTCCTTCCCTTTAAGTGCATCTTTCTGTGGTTTCTTCAGGTACCTCTTGCTTTTCTTGTAGAAGCAATATATAAGGGCAAATGTAAAAAACAATAATGGTTTATTAACTTCCTTGAACTTGTAGCTCAGATCTGAATTTTAATTAGTCAATTATCTATTCTTGTAGGTGTCCTTCAGGTGGTGAAGCAGTGTGTCCAAATCCCAGTTTTTGTGATGATTCGGCCACGTGGAGGTGATTTTTTATATTCAGATCGTGAAGTTGAGGTGATGAAAGCTGACATTCACCTTGCCAAGCTTTATGGTGCTGATGGCTTGGTATTTGGGGCATTGACTGAAGATGGACACATTGACAAAGAACTGTGCATGTCTCTTGTGGGTAAGAATTTGTGTCTGAAGCCAAAGTGATGATTGCACACAAAATCCTGGTACAAGAAAATGTAATCACAAAACTGATGGCTCAGTCATAACTACAGGCACTTGCACTAACTCTTTTAAACAGTAGTTATTGAAGTGTTTGGGGCAGAGGGTATGTGTGACATAGCCCTCCTTCTCAGTTTGTTACAGATTAGCCCTCCTACTGTTCCTATTGAATTTAGGGGAGTTTGCTTTGATTCCTTTAACTGCAACAAGAACTCTAAAATCTATTACAGTTGGTGAGGGTAGGGTAGTGTGGAGGGGACAAGAGCAAACTACCTACTTACTAGGCCAAGAATGTCTTGAATATTCTCAAAGGTATAAATAATAGATGTAATGCTAACCTTGTAGTTGCAGATCTTTTCACTTGGTGCTTCTAAGGAATAGATGACCTTTTTAAAAAAGAAGATAACAGAGGTTAGTGGAAACATAGGACTTTTGAATTTGTATGGCTGTCATTTTATTATTATTTTGGTTCACTGTCTTCAGTTCTTATGAGAAGAAAGTATGAAAAAGCCCCACTTAACTTGGAGAATTCTGTATATAATGGTCTGCAAAGATTTTTTCATTTACATTATTATGTGATTTTCTTTTTATAGCTATTTGTCGTCCTCTTCCAGTCACTTTCCACCGAGGTGAGTCATTTCCATTTCAGAAGTTCTACTGAGTGGTGTCATCTTTCTAATTTTACCAAATGCCACACTCTTTTTATGGAACATGATTCTGTAATGTTACAGTGTTACTAATTGGTTTCTTTATACTGATCTTGGGACCAACAGTTGTAAATTTAGAAATGCACAATTTTTAGAAAATTTGAAGCTCAGTTATGAAAAGTTGTTAAAAGCAGGGGATTGGTGGTAGGATATAATAAAGAGAGAAAGAATTGCCTTCAAATACATATACTTGTCACAGCATTCTAAGCAGGAATCCTGAGATTTATTTTTATTAGGTTGCTGTAGGAGATATGTAGTCCCCAAAGAATAAATTATTGTGGTTAGTGAAATGGAATATGCTACCCTGTGAGCCGTGCAAGACAATTCCTGGAGCTAAGAATGAGATTGGCTTTCCCAGATGAATTTCAGATTCATAGGTCAAGAGATAGCAAGTGGATATCTAAAGATTAGACACTTGAAGAAAGGGGAGAGAAGTATGTGCTAGATGGTCAGTGAATCAGTATTCACCATGGAGTACAAAATTACTTTTCATTATTGAAAGCTTGACTATATCAGAATGATTTCTAAAAAGTATCTGATAATTCATAAAGGTACTTCCTGTTTATAATTCAGGTAATTATAATTCCATACACTTTTGCTAAGCATTGGTAAAATGGAGGAACAAGTGTAAATTTTACCCTCAAGGGGCATTGTTATTACACATGAAAAGAAAGAAGTCTCAGTCAGTTTTTTTTTTACTTTATATACTTGAAAAATTATTAAATGTTTTCTGTCCTTTTGAGTAAGCATTCAAAGATTAAGATAACAGTAGATACCAGCATTTGTAAATACTTATAGAAATTAGAGATAAAGTACTTATTACCCCTGTTTTATGTTTAATAAAGAAGAATTTTTAAGTGATGCTATCTTGGATCTTAAAGCTTTTTGGATGTTATGTATACTAAATAAAATAGGTATCCATTCGGTATTTTTTTCACTTGGGAACCCTTGTACTTCTTAAATCTTGTCTAATTGGAATATTTCCTATAATAGCCATTATAATTGTAGGTTATTTTTAGTAAGATTTTGCCATTTTTATAGTTGTCTATTACATCCAGGATCACAGTTCTTAGATATAAAATAAGCCGATTGGAATTTCTTTAACTAACCCTTTGGGTCTCTTGGAGCCTAACTAATTCCTAAAAGGGAGGTGCTGCTAATTTGGGACTCTGATTGTATTACAGTGCACCTTACTGCATGGAAGTTTTCTTCAGGTTGGTGGGTGACCTAGTGTCAAACTAAAGAGTTGAACCCAGTCTGACTCTAAACAGTAAATGAAAAGCCAGTTAGATCAAAAGCTTGATGCAAAAAGAGTAGCACTCAGAACCAAGAGAAACTTGGTTCTTCAGGAATGGCCTTCAGGAATGGCCACTGAGACACAGAATTCAGAGGGCTCATGGGTAGCATACCTGTGTTTCCCATGATCTCTAAAACTGTCAGAAGTTTCTGTTGATCCTGTAACTGCCACCAGGTCTGTTTATTTTTTTAAAAAATGCATCTGAGTAAATTCAGAGATCTTATTGACTTTAGTCAGAGTTATAAATTGGGCAGCATCCAATCTTGCAGCTTGGAAAGAGATCCAAAGAGCAGTACAAAATGAAAAGATTTTATAGGAAATAGGGTGTGAAATAAGCAAAGAAGGAGTTGCTTCATGTAAGATAACCCCTTCCTTTGGGGTATGACAGGGATCTGTCAGGCAGCTTACCTCACTAGTGTTGACCAGGAAATTCCGGCTTGACTGATAACAGATTACATTCTTTGAGGAGGCTGAAGTTTCAATGAAGTTAGGTATTAGGTCTTGGTTTACTAATGTAGGCCTAATACAAGTGACATCATTTTAGGCCTATTTTCTCTCTCTTTTTATTTTTTTTTAAAGATTTATTTATTTATGCATACAAGCACTGGGGTACAGGCCAGAGGTGTGGGGGGCGGTGAGAGGATTCACCACAGAGAGCCGGGAGCAGAACAGGCAGATCAACAGAAGTACACTGCTGAGGGGAGCAGCGGGCACAGCAGGAGAGGTCTGCCACGTCATGTGGGTCCCCTCCCTGGCCGGCAGCAGGGATCGAACTGGTGCTGCAGTGGCTGCGGTTTGCTTCATAGTGTATTGCTTAACCCACTGCACCACCAGGGAGGCCCCATTCTCTCTCTTTTTAGTGCTGCAATTAAGTAAATATACTTATTCGTATGTGCACCATCTAAAATGATCATGCAAACCACAAGTTCTGATAAACTGGTTCTTGGTAAAAAAAAAAAAAGAATCCTGGTATTTGTTGCATCTGTTGATTTAGAGTAGACATCATGTTTGCAGAATTCCTAAGTTTTTAACAAGTGACCTTTGCAAGCCAGGGGAAGCTCATTACTGTATGTGTACTATATTTTGGAAAGTACTGTATTAGAGGTTATGGGTTCAAAAATCAAATCACTTTTATTTATTTCAGCCTTTGACATGGTTCATGATCCAATGGCAGCTTTGGAGACTCTCTTAACCTTGGGATTTGAACGAGTATTGACTAGTGGATGTGACAGTTCGGCGCTAGAAGGCCTACCCCTAATAAAGCGACTCATAGATGAGGTACACACAGTTCCTTTCTTTCTTCCTAGGACTCTTTTGTGATTACTTCTGATATTTCTGTTTTCAGCTGGAGTGTAAGATGAAATTTTACTGACTTTGTGATTATGCTATAGGAAAAAACAAGCAGGCAGAAATATATTTATATAATTCTTATTTCTTATGAATTTTTTAGTAACCGAAGTTCTTAAAAGTTTGTAACTTTAGTAACCAAAGTTCTTTTTTTTTTTTTAAAGATTTATTTATTTATGCATACAAGCACTGGGGTACAGGCCAGAGATGTGGGGGTGGTGAGAGAATCCACCAGACAGAGCAGGACACAGAACAGGCAGAT
>JAGFMF010011406.1:3261626-3275515 GCA_019455555.1 Galemys pyrenaicus | reverse complement strand
GCTCCCGGCTCTCTGTGGTGAATCCTCTCACCCCCCACACCTCTGGCCTGTACCCCAGTGCTTGTATGCATAAATAAATAAATCTTTAAAAAAAAAAAGTTACGTGTATTTAAGGTTTTGATATACATATACGTATTATACTAGCTGAACCAGAGGCTTTAGCATCAAAAACAAGGTCTTATGTTCCTAGTTTTGTCACTTATTAACAGAGACATCCAGCAAATTATCTAACCAACCTAAACTTCAGTTCCCTCATCTACAAATTTAGCATAATAATAGCGCCTACATCTGGAATATTTGTGGATAACTTTAGAAAATAGCACAAAGAATGACATTTCGAGTATTTTGTCTTTAAGGAGGAATGTTGTTTCTCCCCCTATTCATGACCATCTCTATTTTTCTTCCCTACTGTTATTACCTTCCCTTTTTATTGTCAGAAGTTTTACTTTTGAGACTTTATGCTTCTCTTCTTTGTACTTGTTATTTCTGGTTTTAGCTAATTTTTACTTTATTCCCTTTGGTTTCTGTTTTCGTCTTTCTTTTTTACCCCTCTGCTCCTTTTCTCATGTTGGACACAATAATTCTTTACCTCTTCTTTCCATGTCTCCTTCTTCATGTTAAACCAGCTTTTCAGGTTTCTCATTTGCTTCAATTTCTCATTCTGGGCATGACAGAGAATTAAATATTTTTTCAACATTAATTATATTTGTTGAATATATTAGGTGAGTGTTTTATTATGGAAAAGAAACTAAGCTATGTGTGATTCTTCACTGAATTTTTTTCTGTTGTTCAGTTCCCTCAGTAAAAGAAAGATTGTCTACCCAACCCGAAGTGCATAAATAGGCTGAACAGATGAGGCAATGACTTCAGTTGTACATGGTGGCAGGATTGGCTGGTCCAATGTTAAAATCTCATCTCAGGGAGGTTTTTTAACAGAAAAAGTTCATTTTAGATTATTTAATGCTGCAAATTAGTGAGTCTAACAAATCTAGTTTTTATTTTGCCATGTTACCTACCTGCCACTAATAGTGCAATTTGTATGCATTTGTAATGTGATTTTCTTTTAGTTTTCAGTAATACTGAGCATAACAACAAGACTTACTGAGAGATGAAATATGAAATATAAGTGACATGAAAATATGAATAAAAGGAAACATAATCCTCTTCCCAGAATTATCAGAAATTTAATCAATGTATATAGTCCAATTTTATTACTTAAAACCTAGTTAAACAGAACTGTGGTTGTGTTTAGTTGGTATAATAATTAGGGAATTTAGTTGCTAATGCTGGATTTGAATAGTTTTTTTTCTTCTGTACAATTTCTGTGCAATCTCCTCCATATAATTTTTATTTTTTTTTAATTTAAAAAAATTGTTTTTAAAAGTATTATTCATTTATACATACAAGAGCTGGGGTTCAGGCCAGAGTTCAGGGCAGTGAGAGGATTCACCAGAGACAGAGGGGGAAGCAGAACAGGCAGACCGACCGAAACACACTGCTGAGGGCAGCAGCGGGCACAGCAGGAGAGGTCTGCCACGCCATGTAGGTCCCCTCCCTGGCTGGCGGCAGGGATCAAACTCGTACTGCTGTGGTTTGCTTCACAGTGTGTTGCCCAACCCACTGCGCCACCAGAGAGGCCCCGATATAATTTTTATAATTATGCTTTGCTCTTCCTTCTCTGCTGAATCTTTTTTAAATTCAGTGACTTCTATTCCATTACTTACTTGGAACTCAGAATTAATAGTTTTTTCACTAATGACTTTTTAAAGGGTGGTGTGATTATTTATAAAGTATATTTTATTTATACTTTATTCTTTGTGTTTATAAGTCATTAAAATAATACAATAAAATAATATTTCTGGATAGAGAGATTTTTCTATGCTAAACATCTAATTTACCTAAGATCCACAAAAAATAAAATTAAATACTAGTAGTAATTTTAAAAATGTAATATATTTATGTTTCTGTTCTCACCCATTTAAGAGAACACTATTAAAATTTAATTTTTTATTTTTTTCTTTTTTCAGGCAAAAGGCAGAATTGTGGTAATGCCAGGTATTTATTTATTTATCCATTCACCAGTTTGACACTGAAATGTAATGGAGAAAAAGCAAAGAATGCACACCAATGTGGGAGAAAATACTAATATATGGGGGATCAGATAGAATACATGAGAGATCCATGATGCAATTTAAAACTTTTAATAGGAGGAGAACATTCTAGCAGGAGTTAGATCAGAGAGAAACAAATAAGGAAATAGATTGAAATTGAAATTTCTTTTGTTTGCTCTCCCATAATTTGGAGGGGGGGTGGATTTTTCTTTGGTGAGGTGTATTGGGTTTGATGTTGCAACACTGTTAGGGTCAGATGTCCTAAGTGTTAACAAGATGTAAGCATATGTTTAGGAAATATCACTGGATAAAGATATAGTACTCTTTTGAGTACTATATAGTACTCAAAATTTGATATAGTACTCTCTGATCACCAAATTCTTCCTGTAGCCATAACAAATTGACCATATGCTCCTGATGATAACCATAAGGTCAATTAAGTACATAATGACTTATTAGAAATAACTTTTATTTGTAATTTTTTAAAAGTTTTTGTTTGTTTGTTTGTTTTTATGAATACAAGAGCTGGGTTGTAAGCCAGAGTTTAGCAGGGGAGGTTGAAAGGATTCACCAGACACAGAGTGGGGAGCAGACCAGGTGGATTGACTGAAATACACTGCTGAGGGGTGCAGTGGGAGGTGGCAGGAGAGATCTGTGCTGTGCCAAGTGGGTTAACTCCCTGGCCAGGCATCAGGGATCGGGAGTTGGGAGTCGAACTGGTGCTGCATGGCTGCTGACAGTTTCATAGTGCTGAGATTTACCCCTTGTGCCACCAAGGAGGCCCAGAAATAAACAACTTTTTAAAGATTTAAGTGAGATGAGCTAGAATCAGATTGAGACAAATATAATATTAATTTTTCTTATTACTAAGTTTCTCAGAAATATAAAAAATTAGAAAATAGCATAATGAATGCTTACATACTCATTCCCTGGATTTATGATTTTGCCATGTGTCTCATCTTTTTTTATCTTGAGGTATTTTAAAGTTAAAGACATTGTGACTTTGGGGTTTGTAGCTTGTTCTCCTAGCCTCTGTATTTCCTATTAGCTGCTAGTTACATCACAAGGCTTCATTAGAGTGTGGTTAAATATTTTTGGTAAGAATAATTCATGGGTGATATGTATACTTCATTACATCACATCAGAAGGCCTATAATGTGTGGCTTTCTTACCTACACTGACCGGGGTTCAAAATGGTAATAACTATATAAGGCCAACTTTTAAAAAGAGATAACAGTTTCAGAAATTTAGAAAAACTGATCTGTGGAAAATCCCAGATATGGGAACAGATGGAAAGCATCTATTACGCATCAAATTGAGATCATGTATAGATTAATCAGAGAATGTTTAAGATACTTAACTGAATCTGATGCATCTCTATTTAATACTAAATGTATTTAGTGTTGACAACTAATACCCGAATTTGATAATTATTAAGAGTAGCTTTGCTTAATATGTTATTATTAAGTTGTCTGCTGTGTATAATTACTACTTGGGATACAGAATTATACAAGAAACTACTTTCTCAGAAGACTTAGTCTTAAGTGAGAAGATGGTGTATACAAAAATATTTTTGGGCCTCCCTGGTGGCTCAAGGAGTTAGGTAGCAGCACTATGAAGCTATCCGTAGCCATTGCTGCACCAGTTCAATCCCTGGCCAGGGAGCTGACCCACATGGCGCAGACCTCTCCTGTCTTCCCCGCTGCTCCCCTCAACAATGTATTTCAGTCTATCCACCTGTTCTGTTTCCTACTCTTTCTCTGTAAATGCTCTTACTCCCTGCCCTTGCCTCTAGCCTGTACCCCAGCTCTTATACACATAAATAAATAAATCTTTAAAAAATATATTTGTAATAAGTTAACAAACTTTTAACAAACCTTACCACACAAATGCTATTTATATGCCTGGTTCTGTGGTAGATGTGAAAACACAGAGATGAATATGAAATAGGCCTTCTACTTGAGAAGCTCACAGAAGAGATCTATAAACAAATTACTACAATGTCTTGTAAATAAGTATTAGCAAGTAAAACTTCCTAGTCAATTCAGCCTGAATGCCTAATGAGTATTTATAATTAGGAAATAAAGATAAATGGAGCATAGTAGTTTCCTTCTAGGGATTTTCATAATGAAGCTTAAAACATTTAAGCTCCAGTTTCCTCATGTCTAAAAAAAGGATAGTGAATTAGTTCTCTCAGGTCCCAATTGTAAAGGTTTCTTCTTCTGTATTTGGAAAATGTATTCACCTGTGTCCTAAAGTTGCTGCTAACTGAGCAATATGTGTTTTAATGACAAAATATTTTGTTATTTGTTAAAAGGAAATAATACATTTGTCTTTTAATTCTCACAACAAGCTTGTGAGGTCAGCAACTCTATCTCTTTTACTGATGAAAAAATTGAGACCCAGTGGTACTGAGTAAAGATCTGATACTACATAGCTGTGAAGATCTACAGTATTCACTGCCTTTGAACCCGGGATTCTAATCTATATCTGACTTCTATTTCTGTATCTTTCTGCTTCTTAGGGCTCAGTGATGTTATTATATCACTAAGAAAAGAAAAATAAGTTAATGAGTCTCAAAGAGTATGTAAAGCCAAGTTACTTCAGCTACTTGAATAGCTTGAAATACTATTTTTTATCAATCATTAAAAAGTGTTTTATCAATCATTAAAAGTGTTTTATCAATCATTAAAAAGTGTTTATTGCATACATATGTATTAGGAGAAAAGAATATAGAGGTGTTAAACTAGTTTTATATATATATATATATAATCAAGTATTTGTTCAGAACAATTCTTTTTTTTTTAAAGATTTATTTATGCATACTAGCACTGGGGTATAGGCCAAAGGTGGGGGGTAGGTGAGAAGATCCACCAGAGACAGAGTGGGGAGCAGAACAGGCAGATGAACTGAAATACACTGCTAAGAGGAGCGACGGGCACAGCAGGAGATGTCTGCCGCACCATGTGGGTCACCTCCCCGGCCGGCAGCAGGGATCGAACTCAGGCTGCAGTGGCTGCGGTCTTCTTCATAGCACGTTGCTTAACCCACTGCGCCACCAGGGAGGTCCCCAGAACAATTCTTTATATACAAATATGTGAAAGTTTTTCATCAGAACAAGTAATAAAATGCTTGATTGTACAGTTTTAATAAAGTAAAATGGAATTCTGTGAAATGAAATGAAATATTGATATAATAATTAAGTTACATACACCCTTCCATTACCCCATTTCCAGTGATGCCAGTGAGCAGTGCTCTTTGAACTTGGGGACAGAGGGAGAATTTAGAGTTTCTTTCAGACCCATCTCTGAGACTGTACTTTTATAGCTACATCCTCAAGTCTCTCCTTACCCTACATTTTAATTTGATTTTTCTTTAATTGAAGGGAAGCACTCAATGGTTTTCCTTGTCCTAGAGAAGCCTTTTTAGGTTTATAGTCAGTAATGTGTAGCATTGTTATATAATAAGCCAGTAGACATAAAAGAGTCTGTCATACAGGTTCTGTGACCTTATCAGTAGCTCTCCAGAGCATAGTCTAGTTTTATCATTCTTTTTAAATTTCATTCTCACTTAGTATGGAGAGAGTAATTCTTGAATCATTGAGAAATTTCAGCATGCGGAATCCAGGCATAAGAGTCATTATTATTCTTTACATTGTATGCAAAATTGTATTCTAGTTAATATATTACTTACTTTTTCCAATAGGGGGAGGCATAACAGACAGAAATCTACAAAGGATCCTTGAGGGTTCAGGTGCTACGGAATTCCACTGTTCTGCTCGATCTGCTAGAGATTCAGGAATGAAGTTTCGGTAAAAAAAAAAAGTAGTCTTTAACTCATACAAAAGAGATGATTGATCTTTAATTCTCCAAATAGGAAAACTCTAGATTATGGCATGATTAATCAGTGGAGTGCTGTGACTAGTATAGAAGTACTGCTGTCATTTTTGCAATATTTCAGCTGCAATATGGTTCTTACCCTACCTTTTAAATAAATGGGCTCTTCTGAACATAGATGAATTTTTATATCCTTAAGTCATTGCTACATTTAGATTGGTTAATAATGAGCTGTAATTTAGCAGCTAATTTTCAAATGAGTCAGATATGTACATGTATGCCCATTTACCTGTGCTCTCTTTTAGCAAAGTTAATGACTATGGTGTAAGGATGGAAGAGAATTACAGTCATTTTTATCTCTCCTACCTTTAATTCTTAGTCTTCCTCACCTTTGCTCTCTATTTTCAGTTATTTTGAAATTATATCACCATTAGAGAATTGCTGTTTTTGTGTGTTTTTTATTGTATTTAACAGGACTTCTGTAACTTAGTAGTAGTTGATTGTTTCTAAGTTGGGAAAAATGAGATGCAAAATAAGCAAGAACCTTAGAACTTAGATTATCTGACTTGTTCTTGGGTCATGAAATAGCCTATAAATGAAGTACCACTATGAGGATACATTTAACAGCTTGTACAATTATTTATTCTTTTATTATTTTTATTGCAGAAATTCCTCTGTTGCCATGGGAGCCTCCCTTTCTACCTCAGAATATTCTCTAAAAGTAACAGATGTCTCCCAAGTAAGGACTTTGAATGCTATTGCAAAGAATATTCTGGTTTAGCCACACCTCTCTGAGAGACATGGATGTTGGAGAATAAAGGTAAAGCAGTGGTCTACCCTTCTCTGTGACACAGCTTTTACCTTCCTTTCTGGCCAGGACTGTCACAATCTTTAAGTCTCAATGGCCTTGAAGAATATTTCTAAGAAGAAAAGGCACTTGAAACAGTTGCAATCACTTGCTTTGCTTAATCTTGATAGTCATCTCCATCGTCATGCTTAAGTCTAGTCTATGCTTCTTCCACAGACAGAGGTTTAGTTTGTTTTCAGTGGAATTATTGATGAACTGGGAAAATTCAACTATAAATTATGAATGTAGAGTGTGACTTCAGGGTCAATTTAATAGCAATTTTTGCTTTTTCATTTGTAAAATAAAAGTTTCTATTCTGTTCTGGTAGAGTCTCTTATTTTACCCTGAATGTCTGTAGCCAAATATGAAAGGGAAGATTTTGTTTTGTTTATTCCTTGCTCTGGGAAAGATGGTAAGATTGAGTAAAATGGTATGGCATAGAAATGTTCAGACTTGGGAACCAACAATGAGAAGTTGCCAGATCTACAATGGTAACATTTATGTCTGGTGTTCGCCTGATTGCTTCTGACTGTCACCAGATGTCAGCCTCATCATGGCTTTACCTTGAGGTTCATCTGACAGTTTGTAGGGACCTTTCATAAGAACTGGGGAGACTGGGAAAGTATTCAGAATAGTTATTTCTTCAAATGAAGCCACAAGTAGGGAAAATAAATTCTAGTGGTGAAAGATGCTTTTCCTAAGAGCAAATCCCAAATGGTGAAGTTCATCACTAGCTTTATCACTTTCATATTTGTAATAGTTTGTACTAACAACACATTGGTAATAGAACTATTATTTCTGTTTTAGGAGAATAATCGAAGCATAATATAAAGAGCTTGCTCTTGGTTAAAAAACTAGTTAATGGAGCCTTTATGAATAGTATGCACAAAATTAGGTACTAATGAATATATATCAAGAACCTTGCCTTTATTTAAAAATGTCCCTTTCCTCACTTAGTTTTTCCTACTTAAATCTTAGTTTCTTTCCTCACTTTTCAGGTAAAATTTCAATGTAGAATATTTACTAAATCATTTATGGAAAATGAGAGGTAGCATATTTAAAAACCAACAGTTATCTATGAGGGTTCTTTACTTGCATATTCAAACTATTACTAAAGATAATACATATTTCAATAGTTTTTACTGTTGGCTTTGGAATATAGCTACAGATAACGTAAATATCACTCAAACATGCAGACATAATCATATATAGTATTTTGGCCTCCCCTTTCCCAGCACTTGGGTATCACTGTTTAAAAGATGATTTGAGCAGCTCAGAACTTAACAATAAATTAATGTTGTTTATAAGATTTTAATGATAGACTACTGATCTCCAAGTCTTCTGCTCTAAGATGCTTCTGGGATGTGGATGTGATGCAGGGAGCAGTACTCCTGGGCAAATCAAATATACCTGGGACATCCTGATCCCAGTTTAAATATGAAAAGGTAACTTAATTTCTTGATTCAATTCCATCATTTGTAAATCAGGAATTATAACTAAATCATGGTTTCTAGTTAAATGATATAAGTAACTTAAGGCTAGGAACCATGTATTCATGGTTTTATATATTTCTCATTATACCCATCAAAGAATATACTCATAGTATTAATTATTTTGCTACTGGAAGAAGAGCACTGTCTTTGGTAATTATGCTGGATAAGTTTTATTTGTCCCTCCAGATACACTCTTTACTTTGCTCTATAAACTGAAAAAGCTGCATAAATGAGATTATACACCATAACCAAGTAGGATTTAACCAGGAATTCAAGGCTGGTTTAACATACAAAATCAATCAGTGTAATATACCAAGTTAATAAAATACAAAAATCACATATTCATCTCAACACTGAAAAATCATTTTCATAATAAATAATAACTATAATATTAATAAAATAAAATAACATATTAATAAAGTAAAATAACATAATAAAATAACACCTTTTCATAATAAAATTAGTCAACAAACTTGGAATTGAAGAGAACTTCCTCAACCTAATAAAGAATATCTATAACAAAATAAAATATGCAGTTAAAATCGTACTTAATACTTTCTCTTAAAGATCAGGAATAAGACAAGATGTCTATTCTCTCCACTTCTGCTCAACATTGTACTGGAAGTTCTAGCTAGAGCTATTAGACAAGAAAAAAAGAAAAACTATATTAGAAAGAAAGAAATAAAATGTCCTCTGTTTGCAGGTGACATGATCCTTATAGTCCATTTCACAAGGGTGTACTCAAGATGCTGAAGAGATGATATCTTCCCTTCTTTCATTAGTCAAAAAGGAACAGTTTTATATAAGGGAACCAAATAAGGATCAAGGAAAGGAATAAGAACAATAATAATAACAGCAATAAAGACACAAAAACCAAAAATGAGGAGACAAGGACAGACTGGGGAGGGGAAAGGGGGGGTTGAGGGAAGATGGGAGCACGAAGGACTGAGGTGATGGTGCACTGGTGATATGGTGATGGGAAATACATGGGGATTACAATTGATGCAAGTATATGTAAATTTAAAAAAAATTTATATTAAAAAAAAGTTTGGAAAAAAAAAAGTTGTGATTCTAAGAAAAACACACTTTCCCATATCCATATGCTCAACGTTGCACTTATTGCCCTAAGGATGCTAATTTCATGATAAAAGAATTGAAAATTGAAATATGATTGAAACTAGACTTTTCCATTAAACATGGCCCTCTTCAAGTTCCTTTTGCAAATACCACTTGGTAATCCTTTTCAAATAATGTCCACTACTTGCTAATAAAATCACTGTCCCAAATCTCTACATGTATGTATATGCCTATATACATAAGTATATGCCATATGTATAGGCATATACATATGGAAACACGAGAAATGCATATTGTACACTCTTGGCAGAAGGTTTAGAAATACTTATCCTAGGTCCCACTAATTTGACCATTTTCATGTTCTCAATTCACAAACCTCTCTCTCTTAATTACAGTCCAACCACAAATTATAGGAATGCATTTGGTATTATGAGTTTAAACACAGTAAAAAGTAGCAAAAGTATTTTTAAAAAGGTGTCATGTCAAAGTAGTGTTTTTTCTCACTTTGATAAGGAACTCGATTTTTTTCTTATCAACAGGTTCTTTGGGTTCTCTTTTCAGAGGACCAGAATTCTATATCTTACATGTATTTTCTCTTGTTTTCTTCAGTTCTCTAGTTTTTCTGAAAGTAATCAGTATTAACAATTTCTTATGTATCCTACAAAACTCAAAATATCACAAGTGTTTCCTTACTTAATTTTCTCATTTTCTTAGAATGAAAGCAATCAGTATTAATAGTTTCTTGTGTCTTTCCAGAATTTTTTATAGTGTACTTGTATATTATTTCTGGGAAAGTTAACATGCTTTTCCACGTTACAATTACTATTTTTATTCACCCCCATGAAAGTTTTACAGATATGTTTCCTGTATATTTGCTTCCATGTTAACATTTGATTTATAAAATCTTCCTGAAAATTAAAAAAATATATAAACATTTCTCTGTTTTCTGATGGCACCCTCCTGTTTTTTTTTTTTTCAGGACCCAGAAGAGTATTTTTCTCCCCAGCATTCTTTTTATGTTGGTCTGTCTTCTGTTGTGTTATGACCCATCAAGAATATATTTATGGGAGGATATGAATTAAAGACCTAAGTGAATTACTTCTGTTCTATGCTGATATGCCACCGCCCAGAAAACATCTGAACAGCTCCTGTAACTACTAGGGAAATTATTCTGTACTGTTTTCAGCTTTTACTATTTTTCAAAGTATGCTTAAGTATACTTAAAAATATTACAGAAAAATGTTAGTAGTTGACTCTTTTTTGGTAGGCTTTAAATCTAAATCATGAATTCATCCATTGTTTAAATCTATTCTTTTGAATTTGTTTATTCTTCTAGAAGAATTTCACTATATTTCAGGTTTTAATAATTAAAAGGAGAATTTATAATAAATCAAAATACTTTTTTAAATTAGTAGTGACTGAATATCTGTATATCCCTTTTGGTCTCTAGTTATTCTAAAAAAGACATTTTGGTTTTTTAAGAAATCAAGGGCTTGTCTACCTGGTGCACTTATCTGCCAAAAACATGCCATCAGATTTTGGGAAGTGAAAGGACTTTAATGAGGAGCCAGGTCAGCAGAGTCAGGTAAATTCAGATCTGCCTTCCCAAAAATGGGGGGACTAGGCTGATGTCACATTTTGGGAAATAGGGCTTGGGTGAACAGAGGAGTTGGATTTCATTGGTGGGCTGGAGGCACAGGAGGACAGGCATGCAGAGCTGGCTAGAAGTTCATTGGGTAGTTACGAATCATCACATGGGAGAAAAGTCCTTGTCAAATGACTAGATTTTCCTGGTGGATAGACCCCTCACTTCTGAATGTGGTTTCGTGATTCCTTTTCCTGTCTTTTGGTCCTATGTCAGGGGTCTCTTGGTTCTGGCTTTATGACTCAGTTGACTGTCAAGCCCTACTGCTTCAGTGAAAACAAGCTCAAAATATGGCTAAGCTGACAGAGTGGATAGACCATAGTATCTTAAGTAGAAAAATGTATGGATTATGTTTGGTGGGAGAATCTGAGTAATTATTTTATTCATATTTATAGTTTTTAGTTTTTGCTCTAGGAACATGAATTTAGCAATTTAACTGAATTTAAAAATATAAAGGGAAAATTTTTTTTTACTGTTACCACTTATATCTAGATGCCTATTTTAATGTATTACATAAGAGAAACCATTTCTTAAGTTTATTTATAATCATTAACTAAAAGTATACAACTCTGGTTATCTTGAACATTGAACTTTCATAGGTTTTTGTTATTTAAATATGACTGTTAATTAACATTTACTTACTAAGTGGACATGTATACAGTGTATTTTTTCCCTGAGTCATTGTGATCAAACATTCTTTCCTGCTGATGTGTCTCCATGCAGTCCTGTATAACACACACATCAGGGGTTGGGAAATAATGTTCTCTTCATTAAGAAGAGATTTTTGAATACCAATAAGAAATTTGAGAGAAATAATTTTACAAAAGACTAACAGAGATATGGCCAGAATTCAGGCTTTCTGACTCCATTGCATCTTGAAGTCTTTATTAGTTCAGTCTCTTAAGTATCACTGATAGCACTTGAAGAAGAGTTCACAGGCACATCATCTAGAGAAAATAGGAACATTCTTGAAAACTTACAAGTATTTGTTCTATGCAGATTACATCTCAAAAGACACTAGGAGAACTTGTATTTTAAAGAAATCCTATAGTGTATCCTTAGGTAAAGAGACTCATCACACTGTTACTATCTTTTGCGTAAATTTTATACATCATAAAATCTCAAAGATCTAATTGACCTTCCCCCCCAGAGCTTCTCCATTGTTCCCCACTTCATAAAGGAGTGGGAAGACATCTGTTGATATTTCTGCCTTACAGATAATAAAGCATTATTCTTTGTAAGTTGCAAGAAATGTGGCAATTTTCTTAACCTGTTTGAGCCTCAATTTCCTAACTGTAAAATTGGGATAAAAATACCTACCTCATAATGTTTTGAAGATTAAGTGAAACAAAATTTTGAGAGTGTCTAACCTAGAAATGTATTCATTACTTAAGAAGTCTACATGAGCTTGACATAGCCACTAAATGTGAATTCTCTTAATACCTATAAATCATTGATTAAAATGTTAACAGTGCTGGAGCGACTACAGATTCTTCTGGGAAGCAGTAGAGATCCTCCATAGGTTAAATCGTTTTAATTTCTTTGAATATATAGTTGTTCGACCAACTAAATGTACTTGTAAATATGCTCTTATCCATACCAAGATTCTTGGCATTATCTATAGAGAAGTCCAACTATATCTTGTTAGATGCTTTGCTGAGTTCAAGATACACTATACCTGCCACCAAACTTCCAAAGTGGCCTACTATTTTGCATTCCCACCAGCAGTGAATGAGAGTTCCTACTGGCCCACATTCTTGTCAGCTTTTGGTGTTGTCAGCTTTGTGATTTTGACTGTTCCATTAAGTGCATAGTATCTTACTGATATTTTAACATTGTATTGCCTTAATGATAGAGTAAGTGGGATGTCTTTTCGTATACTCATTTGACATCTGTATATCTTCTTTAGGAAAGTGTCTGTTGATTGTTCACCCATTTTTAACTGAGTACTTCACTTTTTCTTATTGTTGAATTTTAGGAGTCCCATGTAGTTTTTGGATAGCAATCTTTTATTAGATACGTCTTTTGCAAATAATTTTTCCCAGTATGTGGTTTAAATTTTCATTCTCTTGACAATGTCTTTTGCAGATCAGAAAATTTTCTTTTATTTTTTTTGCTTATCCCAACAAAGTAGGTTTATTTATTTTTTAAAATTAATTAATTTATAGATATTTGACATCAATTATAGTTCCCATGGAATTCCTGCCACCACTTCACCAGTGCACCGTCACCTCAGTCCCTTGTGCTCTTTTTGCCTTCATCCCAGTCCCTTTCTCTCTCCCCCCACAATATACCTTTGATTTGTCATTGTCTTTTTGTTCTTGTGGTGTTGTTGTTTTTTAAATTTTATTTATTCATATGTATTTGACATCAATTGTAATCCCCGTGTGTTCCATCACCATATCACCAGTGCACCATCACCTCAGTCCCCTGTGCTCCCGTCTGCCCTCAACCCTCCCCCTCCCCTCTCCCCACCAAGTGTCCCCAATTTGTTCTTGTCTTTTCATTTTTGGTTTTTGTGTCTTTATTATTATTGTTGTTGTTGTTCTTATTCCTTTCCTTGATCCTCCTTTGGTGTCCTTATATTCCTTCTAGGGGAGGAACCATCTGGTATTTTTCTTTTGCCTTCTAACTTACTTCGCTGAGCATAATCCCTTCCAGTTCCACCCATGTTCCTATGAATGTGTCTAGTTTTTCTTTTTTGATTGCTGAATAGTATCCCATCGTGTATATGTACCACAGCTTCCCGATCCACTCATCTGTTTTTGGGCATTTAGGTTTTTTCCAGGTCTGACCTATTGTAAAGAGTGCTGCTATAAACATAGGGGTGCAGGTATTCTTTTGAATCAGTGTATTTGTGTCTTTTGGGTATATTCCTAG
>JAGFMF010011406.1:3224548-3250780 GCA_019455555.1 Galemys pyrenaicus | reverse complement strand
CCTCCTGGCCGGCGGCAGGGATCGAACTCATGCTGCAGCGGCTGCGGTTTGCTTCATAGTGTGTTGCTTAACCCACTGCGCCACCAGGGAGGCCCAGAAGCTCGTAACATATTAACAACATCTTAAATTTACAGTTATAAATGCTAGGAAATATCAGAATCCTTGTGACAGACAAATAACCAAACTGGGCTAACCTATTATCTGCCACCTGTCACAGAATGGATTCTTGTTGAATCCACCCTACAAAAAAATCACCATCAATGACCAGACAACCCAAATTCCACACTTGTGACCCCAAAGGGAAGAAAACTGAACAAATGCAAACCTGAAAAGCAACTTGGCTTGTGAGCACCAGAAAGCTCAAGAAACACTATCTTTACTGCTCACCAGAAGAGCAAGGAATGGTGAGCCAGAATCCATGGGCCCAGAGTTGGGAGATGTGTACTTTTAGGCAGTAGACTTCTCTTGGCGCTGATGAGAAATTGAGGTAAAACTCCGGCTCGCCCTCATTTCTGCCTCCTGCTTCCCATTTTCTTGGGAGGTTCTACTCAGTCCTGCTGCTTCCCTTGGCAGTTTCAAGGGTGGTTGAGGCTGCCTTGATCTGCAGAGATGGAATTGTGTTGGAGGGGTTTCGCTCAGCTCTGTCTCAGTAGGGCAAAGCTTGGCTTAACGTACCTAGGGGTTTTCTTTCTGATCTCCTAACTGCCCGCTCCCACTTTGAAGTGCTATTATAAGGACTTGGTGAAGACCAGCATGGCAAAGAGTTGGGAGGAGAACAATCTGACTTTCTGGGGCTCCTTTCCATTCTGTTCTGTTCAGGCCAGCCTCACCCATGGCCTGAAAAGTTTATTAAAAGTTGGGTTGGTTTCTCCTGAACACCATGTATAGTAGAGTTCTCTGTTTCAAGCAGAATGAAAGCTGCTATGGCTCTTCTGTCTTATAAAGGTGTCATCATTTTTGGAGTTTAGTTCAGAGGTTGGTAAACCTTAAAAGGGTCAAAAAGAAATGTTTATGGCTGAAGAGACAAAATTAAGCAATTCTTATTGAAAGACTGTTCTGGCTGAATTGTCTTTTTCACATTTTAGAGTTAAAAAAAATTTTTAAAAAATCATTCTTGGCTCAAGGGCCAGATAACAACAGGGTCAGATGAATTTGTTCCAGGGTCAAACCAGCCCCTAATTTGATTCCTTTAAACTTGTATTCTTACTGAGCTTATGAAAAATCTATGATGTGTCATCTTTCCAGCTTTTTCTATTGGTATCCTGAGAGGTCAGTCCCAAAGTCATTATACTCAGATACGCCTCTGTCTGACTCTGGATCTTATTTCATCCCAAATCCTAAATCATTACTTTAACACTGTTACAGGCTCATAGAAAGACATGGAAGTTCATCTTAAGGTTATCTTCTCACAGGAAGATAACTAAATGAATGCCCTAATAAAATATATACATATTTCAGCTGTTAATAATATGGAATATATTACCCACTGGTACTAATGGTCAATATTTTTATCATTCGTGAATTTAAGGTAACCAAAGGTGTAGTTAACCTTTGGCCTCACATTAAACTATATATGTATACTTTAAATATACATTACTCTCTTGTTAATTGATATTATAAATACAATCTGTATATAGCCACAAAATAAATGTCTATGTGTATGTTGACAATTAAAATGTTTCCATGTGATCCTTTAAATAACAGTGTTTGAAACAGACATGTGGGAAACATGTCTGGCTGCTGTTAACTTAGGGTGCCCTAACTGTAAAAGAACGTTTGCTTTACTAGGGGAATGGAGGAACAGGGAATTGTCAAATGGGCATAGTTTCAGTTTTTCATGATGTAATTGTCCTGGAGACTGCTTGCACCACAATGTAAATACACTTAAGACTACTGTTGTCTTACTGAAGATGAGGATGGTAAACTTTATGGTGTGCATTTTTATCACAATATAAAATTTTACTTTAAAAATGTTACTACATAAGTAACATGTGAACTACAAACAAGCAAAAAGGAAAATAAAAATCACCCAAAGTCCTAAGAGCTAAGGTAAATATTCTGTTGCATAAATCAAATGTATATTATATGTATGTAAGTTCACACTGGATAAGCTATTTTATAACCTGACTTGACTTTGCCAAAAAAGTTTTACGCTATTTTAAACCGTATTTTAAACTCTAGCTATGGGACTCCCTAGTGGCACAAGGGTTAAACGCAGCACTATGAAGCTATCCGCAGCCACTGCAGTGTGAGTTCAATCCCCAGCCAGGGAACTGACCCATATGGCACCGCAGACCTCTCCTGCTTTGCCTACTGCTCCCCTCAGCAGTGTATTTCAGTCGATCTTGTCTGCTCCCCATTCTATTTCTGGTAAGTCCTCACCCTCCATACCTCTGGCCTGTACCCCAGCTCTTGTATACATAAATTTTTAAAAAATCTTTAAAAATGAATAAACTACGTAGAGAAATAAGTGTATTTCACATTTCTATGAACTTTATGGCTTTGACACGGGAATGAGACTGCACATTTAGAGGTGCCTGGTACTCCAGTGATGCTTCTCTTCCTGGGTCACTCACCTTCAGGAGAAAAGTTCTTCTACTCCTGATTTGTCAGCCAGCTCTGTGACACCTTTCAGTGGTTCCTTCTGTATAGGCCCACATCTACAGAGTTTTCTGGTACTTTCAGAACTGGTGAGTGTACCTGTCCCTGGGACACCTAAGTCACATGTCTATTGCACTGAAGTAATATAAAAATACATCTGAGCAAAGTTAACGATTAAATTGTTGGGATGAAAGGTTAACAGAACTGCCTGCAGTTGGGACATCAGGAGGCTGGGAGATAACACATTACTACTTGCCTTCCACCTTCTCTTGAGGAATAAAGTAAATAAGAAAGCACTGTCACACGAGTGTCTTCATTCCAGACTGCTTCAGGAATCATGCTGGATACATTCTGCAACTCGACTTTTTGGGTAAGAAATTTTAGTTGTCTTGACTGTTGATTCTCCTCAGGTTCGAGCAAATAGTAAATTTGCCTATAGAGTAGCCACCAATAAAAATGAGAGTAGTTAAGTGTGGGCTAAAATGCATGATTTTTAAGATAAACTCATGCCATTTGTGGCCACATGGATGGACCTGGAAGGAATTATGCCAAGTAAAGGGGAAAGAAAAATATTGGGTGGTTTCACTTATATGTGGACTACAGAGAAACAAAAGGTCAGGAAAAAGGCAAAACTTGTAAGCCGACCATAGAGCTCTGGCATACAGCAGGGGAGGGGCCGAAAGAGGGGAAGGAAGAGCACAAGGGACGATGGTGATGGATCATTGAGTGCTGTGGTGGTGGGGAGATTACGGGGACTACACTGAGGGGAGAAATCCACTACTGTCCC
Organism: Galemys pyrenaicus; assembly: GCA_019455555.1. Classification (NCBI taxonomy): domain Eukaryota; kingdom Metazoa; phylum Chordata; class Mammalia; order Eulipotyphla; family Talpidae; genus Galemys; species Galemys pyrenaicus. The sequence goes on along the minus strand of JAGFMF010011406.1, from coordinate 3,247,392 downwards.
CAAATTAACAATGATGTAAGGAAATACATTTAATAATAAATGAAAATAAAACATGCTTTTTAAAGAAATGAGCAGTCACAATATTGCCAGAGGGTATTCTGTGTGTGAAAGGTAGTTTATTTACTCTCTGACATATATTTATGTTCTCCCAGATTCTTTTCTTGGACTCTGTTGCAAAAGTGCATTTCCTAATTAGGAAAATAGGGAAAAGGTTTCTAGTTTTATCAATGTCAAGAAAGGGTATTGTGTAGTTTGTGAGGTAGAAGGAAGAAAAGTTCTGTTTTCAAATCTTTTGGGGATGTGAAGTGAGCTCTGAAAATTTTTGACCCACTAGAGCACAGAATTTCAAGACAGGATGAGAAACTACCAAATGATTTAGTGGTGTAGAGAATGAGAAGTGAGCTTGGAGTCAGTGATTTTGATAAAGTATGAACTACAAACTCTTAGCATCGGCACCAGAATCAGCTGGAATGTTTGTTAAAATTGTTTAAATATCGGGTGATTCTTCTAAACTGTAAAGTTGAAGGAATTTATGGAGAGATAAGACGAGCTGGGGTGGCCTCCAGGACCTTGAGGCAAGCTGCGCCAGGAGGTGGGGCTTAAAAGGCCCCAGGCTATCTCCTGGGCATTCTCTAAGAGTTATCTGACAGATCCTTTTGGTTCAAAGTACTTCAACTTTTCTTTTTTTTAAAGTCTGTGTGAACAGCTGTGGAAGACAACTTTAAAAATCTTATAGGAAGAGAAAATTCTACCCTCACGTGACTCAGACATAAGAATTGCTGCACCTCTTCCCCTGACCTCACAAGACATTTCTGTTTACTGCAGCCTGCAAAGACTGAGCTGGGAATAAGCTTTCTGTCTAAAGTGTTTTTTGCCACTCCTGTGCTGAAGGTCCTGTCAGAATGTGATATATTCTGGGTCATCGGAGGCTAAATATGACTAAGCATCCTGCTTATCTGCTGCCTGCATGTCTGAATGCCAGTCAGTGAGTTTAGTCAGTCATAAAACATAAAAAGGTTTTGTATTTCGGGGAACTGTTCCCCCGCTTTAGATTGAAAAATGGTTCCTCTTTCACCCTAACTTAACGGCAGTGGTGAAAATAACTCAGAATAGTTGGTGAAAAATTTTGCTTAGAATCATAGAAAAAAGAGGTTGGATTTAGAGGCTTAGAGGTTGGCTTGGGCAGCAAAGTCATTAAACATCATTAACCGGTGAGTTTTTATCGATGGGATGAGTAGGAAAGTGCAGCTAGTTAAAGGGTCAGGTCTGTAGATACAGCACTTAGTTACCATTGCCTGGGTGTGGGGTGTTGGCAGGGGCTGATCTTCTGTCTTTAAAAATGTGTGTCTAACAATTCTTCCATTCCAGAATTCCTCATACCTGGATAGCCCTGACGCAGACCTGCCCCTCTGTTTCGAGCAAACTGTGCTGGTGTGGATTCCCCTGGGCTTCCTCTGGCTGCTGGCCCCTTGGCAGCTTCTCCACGTGTTTAAATCCAGGACTAAGAGATCTTCTACAACCAAACTCTACCTTGCTAAACAGGTATGGGAATGCCACTATTTTATAACTAGCTCCTCGATGTATCATATTTTAACCACTAAGGGGCATTTTCCTTGTTTTTATCCAACTTTCCCAGGTGCTGCTGTCTCAGGCAGAACCATGATCTTCATCTCTGTCCCCTCTCCACCTGCCCTATGCCTCACCGACCCTTCCTTTGCTCTGTTTCTTATTCATGCTGCAGTGGCAGCCGATACCCCTTGCACCACCAGGGATGCCCACCTCTTGAATTATGGCTATTGGAATCCCTGAACACCAATGATGTGTAATCAGTCAGTCAGATAGATGTCTTTTCAGTATTTCAGACTAAACACTGGATTGCCTTTAAACTATTCTAATGAGTCAGGAGACCATAATTCAGTTGACACCTACCATGATGTGAAAATAAACTATATAATGTGTCTTTTGTATTATTTGGGCAATTCAACCATTGCTCATCTTCCAAAACTTGAATATGAAATAGAGATTTCCCAGTCTTCCATGAATCTGAACAATCTCAGAGTGAGTGTTCTTCCTACCCCATGGTGACAGAACAGAGTAGGAAAAAACTGGAAAGACAGGCAGTGCTGGGTGGAGAAATGAGCCTCTCGGCCAGTTGCCTGTTTAGTGCAGAGAAGGTCTTCTGGGAACTGACAGACCCTCAAATCTAAGTTATAATGTTACATCATAAAATCTGATATCTGCCTCTTTTTACTCACTCCACCCCCATCTTTCCTAATCTGTAGAATGAGCTTTAGAAAGACAAATTAGATTCAGGATTCCATGAAAATACATGCCAGTGACCTCAGGTTAGCATCAGTCTAAAATCGGACTAGTTAATTTAGCAGCTTAACAGCACCAACACCTAGCTAATGGTTCTCTTCTTCTCTGATAACCTCAGCATACCAAGCCAGTTATCAGCTAGCACATGACTGCACATGGCCGCAGCATCCTCAAGTGCTGAAAATCACACAGAGTGTCATAAAGCAGTTACATCAAAAAGAAAGATAAAGATACTAGGTACCCCCAGGTAGCACTTGAAGAAAGAAGCAAGAGCTTTCTGGAGATATAAATCACATGCAATAAAACTGACCCATTTTGACTACATAATTCAGTGGTTTTTGTATAGTCACAGAATTGTGTGATCTTCACCACTAATGCCAGAATATTCACTCTTCCCCACCCCCAAAAAAAACTCTCTACTTATTAAACCAATGATGTGATGCCAGTTAACTTTTTTTTTTTAAGATTTATTTATTTATGCATACAAGAGCTGGGATACAGGCCAGAGTCACGGGAGGTGAGAGGATTCACCAGACAGAGTGGGGAGCAGAACAGGCAGACTGACTGAAACACACTGCCGAGGGCAGCAGCAGGCAAGGCAGGAGATGTCTGCTGTGCCATGTGGGTCCCCTCCCAGGCCGCCAGCAGGGATCGAACTCGTGCTGCAGTGACTGCAGTTTGCTTCATAGAGCGTTGCTTAACCCACTGCGCCACCAGGGAGGCCCCCAGTTAACATTCTTGTGCATAGATATTTGCCTGTAATTCTGATGATTTCTTCAGAATAGATTAGTAGAAGTAGGATTACTATATCAAAATAGATGAGCAGTTTACAGATTTTGAGACCATTAACCTAAATGTTCGGAAGACCATTAAAAAGACTGTGTTTATGTGGGATCAAAGAGTTATAATTTGGAGAGCACAGGTTCTGTGTAGAAACGTAAACATGTTCCAAGAAGGGACAAAAGTCAGGAATTTTTTTATAGGGAAAAACAGAGAATAAGAAGATAAGGAGTGACCGTGAACATGGTGCTGTGGAGGGTCACAAAGCACAAGTTCACAGGACCGTCTCCTTCTTGGGGGGTGGATGGTGTGACCCAGTCCAGGGGTGTGGGCTCAGTTAAAGAGGAAAGTAAAGCTGCTTCTCTGCAGTCGCTTTCTTGGGCCTGATTTTAGCACAGGTCCAGTAATGTCAACTTTTCACAAAACATAATGGAAACTGTATAATCTAGGAAGATTTTTGCCTGTTTATGTTCTCACCCAAAGTGAGTTAAAGTACATGTCTTTGCACCCTTGCCAGCACTAACATCTTTTTCTTCCATTTATATGCAATATGGCATCCTATTGTTTTACTTTGCATTCTTTAATTACCAATACAATCGACCTTTTAAAGTTCATTAAGATAGTTCATTTCTACTCACATCAGTTGCTGATTTTTTAAAATGAAGGTTAGTATATTGAACTGTTTCTCTTTCAAATAGATATTTTCAGAGGATTACAACATTCAAAAGCATAAAAGAATACTCAATACTCTAGTCCCTCATTCCTGTCTGAACTGGCAGTCCTCAATGCCAGTTCCTTGCAGTCTTCCAGGCTTTTCCAATGCCGACTTAGGTATATTGTTCCACACAAATGTCAGTATCTTATATACACTCTTTTGTGTCATAGAGATCCTCCCATGCCAACACATAAAGATTTGTTTCTTTCCTTTTAATGGCTAAAACACAACCCAAATATTAATTGGATGAGTCATAATTTATGTGCCCTATGGAATAGAAATTGAGGTGGTTTCCAATCTTCTGCTCATAAGCAATCAATAACTTTGTACCCAATAACTTTGTACCTGATTAGCTTATCAATTTCATAGAGCTTTTCCTCTATTTTCATAGAGCTTTTTAATTCTATTATCAAACTTTTGATATTTGCTAATCAGTTAAGTGAAAAATGGCATGTCATCATTGGAAATTGCACTGTTCTTAGTGAGACCAAGCACCATTTCACATGTTTACAAGCCATTGTGTTTCTTTTTGTTTAAAATTATCTGTATCCTATGCCCATATTTGCATTGACTTGTTATTATTTTTTTAATTGTTTGTTGGAGGAGCTTTGTGGTCCTTTTTTCATGCTTTTTGGTTAAAACATAATAATCTGCATATAATGGTCTCCTAAAATACAATATAATGAATTTATATATATATGCATTTGAAATGCAAATTGTTATGCATTTATGATTTGGAAGTAACTGTAAACATTTTTAAACAGTAGAAATATACAGAACAGTTACAAATGGAAATGCCAAAAAAAGTACCTTGTTTTTAATCCCAGAAACATATGCTAAGCCTCAGATTATTAAGAAAACTTTGAAAAAGGTTTTTCAAACCTTTCATATAAGAATATGTTTGGGGAAATGGAAAGAGACTAGCAGTTTTTACTTTTACTTAAAATACTGAAGTCATTAAACTTAGAATGACTGATGTGTGGAGGGGCCCAGAGTTCAGTATCAGCCTCACCCCAGAACTGGCAGTAGTCATCTTTTTATCATTAACTAATGACCTGTGACCTTTTCCCTGCACTGTCATGTCATCGGAGGCTTTTCATTAGTACCCTATTCTTTTGGACAATTTGGAGTACAGCACATTGATCTCCAGGTTTGGGGGAAGGGGGGCAAATTTCCAGGAAAAGAACACGGCCTTGCCCTTGCTTCTCTAGTACCCAGGCTTGTCCCCACAGACCTGCAGATGGACCCCGTCTCTCTGTCTGTAGGACACTTGTCCCCTGGGCCACACACACCTGACATTGCCTGACTCATGGTGACTGTGCTTCTTCCTCCATCATCCCGGCCAGAGCTGCGTTTCTGGTCCAGGTGCCAAACACAGTAGAGGGTAGAAGTCATCACTACCTCTGTGTCAACTCCCTTGGGCAGCAGATGTTTCAAGGGCAGGCACAGGCACCCACTCTTCAGGAGAAACAGTCACTGTGGGAGGATTAGTTCCCTTAGAATGTTCCAGAGCTATTTTCTCTTGCCCATCTTTTCTTTTCGCTCTGATTGTTTCAGGATCCTGGCCTCCTGTCTGTGTCAGAAATGTCCTTTTGATTTTGATGTGCATATTTGTAGACTGTCTCATTAACTTTTAATTTCTGACCTTTGGTGCTTAGCTTTAGTTCACTGCACAATGTCCCATTGAGCCAGGTTGGCTGGTGGCATTTTCCAGGGGATTGAAGGAATCATGTCTTTGATGTTTTACCCGTCATTCTCTAGTGCTGTCTTCCGTTTACCGGAAGCTTTGTTGTTCTTCACTCTTCTCTTTCGTTTGGTCCCCTTTGCTGAGGTTCTTTTTGTAGCTCATATACTTTTACTACAAGTCCTCTATTCCTCTATCAACACAGGTTAGCACTAGAAAGTAAGATTTTCTTCCCCCAACTTCTTTGTGGAATCCCTTTCTCTGCCTTTTGAGTTCTCCAGACTCAGGAACGAAGTTGAGGTGACAGAAATGTCTCACTTCTGAAATGGCCCCTGACTCGATTGCTTTTTCAAAAGCTTAGTCCTTTTTGACATGGGTTGTAATATTTCTACTCAATTTCTAAAGTATTTCTAATCAGTTTGTACCATATTCATAAGTGTAAGCCTGTAGCAGGGTTACACTTGGGGCTTGGAGAATGGTCTGCTGATTTGTAGTTTCCTTGCTTAGTCATCCTTGGAGTGGTGCGTTAGCTCCAGCTTGCTCTATTTTAACTCCTGAGATTCCAAAAGGCAAACATGTAATTCACTGTTTAAAAAGGGAGAGGGGACACATTGTTTTATGACGGGAGATCACTGTGGTTTGGTGGTGGCTATAGTATGGTCACAAACATCAGAAGGAGAGGTGTGAACCTGTACCCCTAAATCATATACACTGTTGTAAACCACCCTGACCTCTATGAAATAAACAAACAAAATAAAATAAACAAGAAAAGAGAATGAGGTCCTCCTAACAATGGTCTTTTACCTTCTCAGGTGCTTGTTGGGTTTCTTCTTATCCTTGCAGCCGTAGAGCTGGCCCTTGTGCTCACAGAAGACTCTGGACCAGCCTCCGTCCCTGCCGTTAGATACACCAACCCAAGCCTGTACCTGGGCACCTGGGTAAGACCCATCACCACGTCCACTCTCTTCTTCTTCTCTCTACTCATAGTCATCTAGCTGAAATCTTCTCTTTTGGAAGGAAATCAAGTCCAATTTCATGTAACTTTTTCAAGGGAACTATAGTGAAGCAAAGCTTAGTTGTAATGGATTGAAGCAAAGTTTAACTTTTCTTCTGCTTTGAACCGTAGAGCCTCTCTACGGTTGAACTTATAGAGCCTCTTCTCTAGGGTAGAGCTGGCGTTACTGCCTGCGTATCTCACCGTGTAAGGATCATAGGTGAGATAAAGTATACTGATGTAAGAGAACTCGCTAAATGCTGTAAATATTGTTTTTAAATTGACTGTTGATGCTAATCAATGGATCACTGAGTCTTGAGATGCTTGTGTAAAATCTGATGACCTATCTGGAATACAGAGAAAATGTACAAACCAACACACAAAGGAACTGACAGAACTAAACCAGTATAAACACTAGAAGTGTGACTGCAGAACTGTGGCGACTAGAGGGGGAGGGGAGGTGGGGACAGGAGCAAGGGACACAAGGGCCTCTGGGTGCTTGGACAGTGTGGGTGCAGTAGTGACATACATCTCAGGAGGTGTGAACACAGCCCCCTAAATCAATGCAGTGTCGTAAACCATCATTGCCTCAGAAGAGGGAAAAAAAATGAATAAACCTGATGGCAGAAACTTATGTCCCTCTGACAATCATGGCTTTTGGGGGTCCTATGATTGTTTAAAAAAACTAATTTAGTTGCCACCATTTAAAAGAGGAAGCTGCCACTGACCTGTTTGAATTTCCATACCTTCTTGAAAAATCAGAACGTCTGGCTGCTCTGGGCCTACATCCGCGCAGACGGCGGTCAGCTAGGACCAAGCAGCGGTTGTCCCGCTAGGCCAGGTCCTTGCTCAGTGCAGTTTTCTGCTCTCAGTTCACTCCGTCTGGCCCCAGAGGTTTTTCCATTTTTATTTTGTTTTTTTTACATTTTTGCTTGTTACTCACATTACCCACCAAAGCTGGAGCCAGCACCGTGCTGATTAGGTGCAGTCTCATCCTGGCCCTGCCTGGGGACTCTGGTGACCAAGTGGGATTGAAAATCTGCTATGGTGGAGTCTTCATACTGTGGGAGCTGGCAAATGTTACAGATCATGGATTTTTTCAGAGTGATGGTTTAGTAACACAGCACTGGGTCTAGGAAACCAATTCTTAATTATATCTGAGTGAGATGATACAATGCAAGATTTTTTAAATTAATTACTTAGTCTGTATCATCAGGAAGTCTCGATACAGACAATTTGCACTTAATACAACAGAATCTGCCTCCCCACCTGAGGTCTCTAGATCCTGAAGTTAATTTTCTTGGGTCTTGACAAGGTTTCTCTAACTCCATCGCAAAGCACAAAGCAGCTCCATCACAATGCACGTGAAGTCTTCTTAAGAGGACATTGGGGGCCTCCCTGGTGGCGCAGTGGGTTAAGCAGCGCACTATGAAGCAGACCGCAGCCACTGCAGCACAAGTTCAATCCCTGCTGCCGGCCAGGGAGGGACCCACGTGGCGCAGCAGACCTCTCCTGCCTCGCCCACTGCTCCCTCAGCAGTGTACTTCTGTTGATCTGCCTGTTCTGCTCCCTGCTCTCTGTGGTGAATCCTCTCACCCCCCACACCTCTAGCCTGTACCCCAATGCTTGTATGCATAATAAATAAATCTTTAAAAAAAAAAAAAAGAGGACATTGGAAAACACTGTTCCTCACATTTGGCATGGTTCTATTATGTAAATATTTCAAGTATTTTAAATGTATATATTTGACCATGGGGACCAGTGTTTGTTTTGTTTTTTTCCATCTTGTTCAGTCAACAGTATAATGCTGATTTAAAAAGAAAAATGCAGCTCATAACCCTCTGCATTCTTGGCTAACTCCCTACCCAAAGATGGTAAATTGAGATGAGGTGATGAAGGAGGCCCCAGGGAGAGCACTGAGGCCCTGAAAGAGTAAATTGGTGTCAGGGAAGAAATCGACAATTTAGCATTAACATGAGATTAGTTATAGCACTCCTCCTTGACGCCTTTTCCTCCCTGCGCCCTGACAGCCTTCTTTCCTCTTGTCCTTGGTTAGTGAAAATATTTTTCAGAACTTGTTGTGGATTTCCCCCTAGCTCCTGGTTTTGGTGATCCAACACAGCCGGCGATGGTGTGTGCAGAAGGACTCATGGTTCCTGGCCGTGTTCTGGATTCTCTCAGTACTCTGTGGCACTTTCCAATTTCAGACTCTGATTCGGACACTCTTGAAGGTATGGAGGAAAGAGAGGGTGGCTCAAGGAGGCACCTGGGGCAGCTTCGAAATCGGAGTAAGTGGCATAAAATAAATTGAGCTCCGGAATAGAATTGTAATTGGAGATTTCACTGTAGCCTCACATAGACCTGATTCATTTTCTCTCCTCCCCTTGCTCCCTTAGGACAGCAACTCGAATCTGGTCTACTCCTGCCTGTTCTTCGCCTGCTATGGACTCCAAATCCTGATCCTGATCCTTTCAGCATTTTCAGAAAAAGACGGTTCATCACATGTGAGACCCTAAATATGTCTGTGCCCACCTCCTCTATTATTTGTCTGAATGGTATCTCGACAAGTATAACTGAGCTGTCTGGGTCTCACGGAGATCCCGCAGGATGTACTATAGCCCATTTCATGAAAAAGAAGGGGGGTAGAGCATAGAAACAGTTACTTGGACATGGACTCCCCAATCTTGAGCAAAGATATCCATCCCTCTGTGCCAGAAAGTCACTCGTTGTCATTCTACCTATGACCTTAGCATCTCCAAATAAGAATGGTGACCAGCCAACTTCAGCACCACATCTAGTTTCTGGCCTAATGTCATATTTAGAAAAATAAGTATTTGAGGTTAGAGCCCCATACAGAGTGCCTGTTTCCAGGTGACGTGACTGATGGATTTTTGTGTCTTGCAGGACCCGTCATCCACAGCTTCGTTTCTGAGTAGCATTACTTTCAGCTGGTACGACAGGTAGGACATGCCAGGCATAGGGGTTGTTTATACCCCCCCCACTCTTCTGAAAACGATGGAAACCTTTATTTTTAAAAAATGCTCTTGTGACCTGCATTTCTCTTCTACTTAGGTAGAGCCAGAGCGTGTTAAAGCGTACAGGTAGCTTTGTACAGTCATTTCCTTAGGCAGCCTGGGGGTACTGAAGAGAGGATGAGAGGGGATTTGCTTTTGGTGACATAGGGCTCGTGGAGAAAAGAAAGGACCCAGGACAAGGAGGCAGTAGGCCAGAACAAGGACGCTAGGGGCAGGTAGCGTGGCACGGACTGGGAGGGGAAAGCTTGAATTCATGGGCCTGGGCTCCCGGAGAATCCGAGCAGGCGACTTGGCTTTGCGGGGCCATGGACCCCTTGCCAGGGTTCTAGAGGGGAACAAATTATACTGAAATATCGTTAGATTTTTCTATACCTTTAAAATTTTTTTATAGATTTCCTATACCTTTAAAAATATTTTTTTTAAAACCTGTAGCATAGACCTAGTAGTGCATCTTTACTGATTCATTAAACCCAGGGGTGGGGCTAATAAGTTCAAAGTAGTAATGAGCATAAACCAATGGTGGGAACAACAGTCTCCTTTTAATAACTGTGGTTGTTTGCTTAACTCATTTTATAAAGATTTATTTATTTATACATATAAGAACTGGGGTATAGACCAGAGTCATGGGAGGTGAGAGGGTTCACCAGAGACACAGTGGGGAGCAGAACAGGCAGACTGACTGAAACACACTGCTGAGGGGAGCAACGGGCGAGGCAGGAGAGGTCTGCTGCGCCACATGGGTCCCCTCCCTGGCCGGCGGCAGGGATCGAACTCGTGTTGCAGTAGTTGCGGTTTGCTTCATAGTGCATTGCTTAACCCACTGTGCCACCAGGGAGGCCCTTAAGCTCATTTTAGAAGGAAAGACTTTAGGTAGGTGCCAGTAAAAATAAAGATGTAATTGATTTTCCCTCCACATTCTAACATCCCTGCTTGAGAAGCCTTGATCTGGAAGGACAGCGTGCAGGCATCTGCAGGTCTGCCCAGCCCCGTAAGGGTGTAGTGGAGGCTTCTCCATGCCCCACAGTGGCAAAGGGACAGCTGGTGTTGGAGGAGGAAGGAGCAGAAGGGTTGATGCTCTTGTGGCTCGTAACGCAATAATGCCCCTCGATTTCCCCTTCTCCTCTTATCTTCTATTACCTTCCATCACCCCCACCTGCTCCCCTTTCTGCTCGCCCCACTCCTCTGTCAAGTTCAAAGAATCAAGAGATGAGGTCATGGGGCAAGGGAGAAGTCCCATCCTTCTCTCTCTCCATCCCAGAACTGGGGGCCGGTGGGGCAAGTCTGATAGAGGCATCTAGAACACAGCCTGGAGGGTCTCAGCCTGGGGGTCACTCTTGTTCTAGCATCATTCTGAAAGGCTACAAGCACCCTTTAACACTCGAAGATGTCTGGGATGTTGATGAAGCGATTCAAACCAAGACACTAGTCAGCAACTTTGAACCGCACATGGCCAGTGGGCTGCAGAAGGCCAGGAAGGCATTCCAGAAACGGCAGCAAAAGAAGGCCCAGAAGAGCTCCGGAGCCAGGCCGCATGACTTGAGCAAGAACCAGAGTCAAAGCCAAGATGTCCTTGTCCTGGTAACTCCCTATGTGTGTCTGTGTGAATGTGCTGTGTGTGTCGGGCAGGGGCACTGCCACGTCCTGGCGCTTCAGTCATCGGTATTTTCACAGTACTTTATACAGTGCCTCTTATATCATTCATAGTAGTCTCAATACTAATAACATCTTGCTGGTGAATACATGGGTATATCTGTTTCTCTCCTTTTGGGTATATTTGAAATTTTCTATAATAGAATATTCTAAAAAAAATAGAAAAATAAAATAAATCGATATATGGGCATTATTAGAATTTTGTGGGACTTAGAATTAACATTTAGTTCATTTATTCACTCAAGAATATTTGTTGAGGACCACCATACGTCAGAGGCCATTCTGGGCACTGGGTTCAAGCAACAGCCTGAAAGAGTCCTCATCTTTAGAGAACTAGAAAAGAAACCTGGAGCCAGATTCATAGGTTACTCTTTGAGTTATAGGAGCTGTTAGGAGAGTAATACATGTTAATATATTTGGAGCGAACTCCTACTTTAGGACAGTAGAAGAGACTCTTAGAGGAGGTCACGTGCAAGCAGAGACCCAAATGAAGAAAAGAGTCCATCAGATCCTCAGGAGTGTGTTCTAGTCTGAGGATGAGGGGAACTCTGGAAGGCAGCCTAGGAGCATGGACAGAGGCTGTGTGAGGGGTGATGAGCACAGGAAGGTGGATGGGGATGGAGTGGTGTAACTCTTGGTGGTATCCACCTTAGGCCTTGAGGATCCTGGATTTACTTTAGGTCTACTGGCAAGCCCGGGAAAAGTTTTCTGCAGAAGAGAAATTTGATTAAATTTATATTGTTAAGAGCCCAGTTGGGCTGCTGCAGAAAACTGGACTGTTGGGGGACAAGCATGGAAGCTGGGGGGCAGCTGTCCAAGCAAGAGGGATGATCAGATTGGACCTCAGCAAGAAAAAGTATGAGAGATGTCACTGGTAGAAAAATCTAGAAACTGAGCCTGAGAAGCTAGAATTTGAGGCATGATGGGACTCTGGAGAATGTAATCAGGAGGCCAAAACATGGGGGAAGGAAGAGGCTGGTCAGTGGTGATGTCCCACATATTAGATTCCTGGGGCCACCATAACAAAGAACCATAAACTGTGTTGGTCAACACAACAGAAGTGTATTGTGTTCTAGCTCATGAGGCCAGAGGCGTGAGATAACAGTATCGGCAGGGCCAACAGTCCCTCTGAAACCTGCAGGGCAGAAGCCTGCTCCGCTTCTGCCACCTTGGCTTGCAGCTGCATCTCCCCAGTCTCTGTCTCTGGCCTCACAGAGCTTCTCCCTTTGTCAAACCACACCAGTCCTGTTGGAGTAAGGGCCATGCGAGTGACCCCATCTTCAACTGGTTACAACTACAAAGACCCTATATCCAACAAGGGCACATTCTAAGGTATTGGGGGTTAGAATTTCAATATATAAGGGGACATGAGTTCACTGATAACACCTCTCAACAACTGCAAGCAAGAAAAGAAAGACCTGTGGTCATCAGATACACACGTGGTGACATGTCTGTGTGTGTATCGTACACGCCCCTCACTCCGGGTCGCTGCTCAGCCTCCAGCCAGAGTCCGTTCTCTTTTGTGGTATTCTCACCAGCTTAGTTCCCTCGTGGCCTAATCTAACAGAGTAGAAGACTCAATTAAAAGCAGGAAAGGGAAACAGTGATGGCAGCTGGCAGGAGCGATGGCCACCACACAGGGGTGAGAAGACTAAATCCTGCACAAAGAAGGCAGTAGGTCCAGGGGTTAACTCTCAGAGCTGTTCATTATGGGACAGGATCTCACATCACACAGTTCTCTGGACACTGTTGTTGTCTGGTTTTGTACCTAGGAAGAGACTAAAAAGAAAAAAAAGAGTCCTGGGGCCAAGGAAGACTATCCCAAGTCCTGGCTGGTCAAGGCCCTCTTCAAAACCTTCTACGTCATCCTCCTGAAGTCGTTCCTGCTGAAGGTGGTGTATGACATCCTCACGTTTCTGAATCCTCAGCTGCTGAAGTAAGTCCCGGGCCTCCCCGCCTCTCTCTTCTTTGCTCCTGGTGTATACAGCAGGCACTTAGGATTACATTTCCAATTTCTAAATGCTCATCAATTTCTTCCACTGTGTCCATGAAAAGCACAGGACAGTTTTCCAGACCTAAGAAGATATGTCCCTTTGCCTTCTTCTTTTCTACATCCCTCCTCTCATAGGAGGTCAGATATTTGTTAGGGCCTCTTTCTTGTCCTCCGTTACCTCTGTGAGCCCAGGAGGTCTACTTAGTGTCTGTATCCGCATCCTCCCCAGCAGCGTATCCGTGGAGGTTCAGGTTAATCACAAGTCATCACAGTCTGCGGGGATCTTGGGGTGAATTATGCTCCCAGGGAAGTCTTTCCAACTAGGCTGGATACACATTCCCAGTCCTTCTCAGGAACAAATCAACCTGTCCAGCGAAGCCTCTTGTACCGGGGGTGGGGGAAGACAGGACCAGCACATTGCGACGCAGCTTTGGAGAGTGTTTCTTTCATTGTCCCTTCTCATGACCCTGGGTCATCAAGCCTTAGCTCTTGCTGCCCCTCTCCAAGCGAAGGCAAGAGCTCTGGTGGAGCCCAGCTCTCCCGGAGGCATCTCGCGGTTCTGATCACCCTGTTAGCTACAGGATGAGGGGTGGGTAACGGGCTGCACCTCAGGAGAGTGAGGAACACCGCTCACTCGGTCTTGCTCTGGCAGATGGCTGATCTCCTTCGCAAATGACAGTGACATGTACACGTGGACTGGCTACCTCTATGCAATCCTCTTCTTCACTGTGGCCCTCGTCCAGTCTCTCTGCCTTCAGAGTTACTTCCAACTGTGCTTCAATCTTGGTGCAAATGTACGGACAACCATCATGGCTTCCGTGTATAAGAAGGTAAAAGGAAGATGTCAGTATTACCAAAGATAGTCTCCTTTTAAGTATGAGCATTTATACACACACACACACATATATATAATCCAGGATTAGAGGAAAATCTGATGGAAATGATAATTGACTTCAACACTTGATTTTGACTAACCGACAGCCTTCCTAGAGCTTTCTTTGGAGAGTAAAACATGGAAAGTGTGAACTTAGGTATAGGGTGTGTGTGTGTGTGTGTTAGGGTGTGAGGTACAATCCAGGGAAAAGCTGGCAAGTCATTCTGCTGCCAGGACCCTCCTTTCAGCTTTGAAGTTTCACATACCTGGCCCTCTCTTCCTGCTTCTTGAGACCAGGTAAGAAAGGCTGGGAAAGTATGTGAAATCAGTCAAGAGGCAGGCAAAGGGCAGACTCTCAAAGGCCAGTACCGACATTTGAACCAAATATTAGATGAAACTGGACTCAGAAGACCTAGTCTGTCCGTCTCAGTCACCGCTTTTCCATGACCTGGAATGCCCGTGGGCCAGGTCGCCATCTCTGCACACCACTTCAGCTTAGCCACTCCGCTTTCTAGTCTTTCGTGTCTGATCAGTCCCTCTGGCTCCTTTTCTCACTGTGTGGATAGTTCGCTGTGGTCACTGACTTCTGACGAGGTGGCAGCTTTTCCATTTCCTCAAGATGAATTTTTTGGTCTTCTGATACTTTGTTTTGTGGGTTTCGCTTGTGTTTCCCTTATATCCTAGATACCAAGGCAAAGTCTCATTCTGTCCCTTAAGAAAGGAATATCATCAGCATAGCTCAAATTTTTAATAAATTAAGTGGAAGAAAAATGAAAAATAGAATAGAGTGATGATAAGCCTGAGCAGAAAGTTCACACACGAGGGGTAGGACTTTTTATTACAGGGAAGAACATCGCACAGTTGCCTTTTCTTCCCCTTTTTCTTTTTCTTTTCTTTTTTTTTTTTTAAAGATTTATTTATTTATGCACACAAGAGCTGGGGTATAGGCCAGAGTCATGGGAGGTGAGAGGATTCACCAGGGACAGAGCGGGGAGCAGAACAGGCAGAGTGACTGAAACACACTGCTGAGGGGAACAGTGGGTGAGGCAGGAGAGGTCTGCTGCATCTTGTGGCCAAAGATTGAACTCGTGCTGCAGTGGCTGCGGTTTGCTTCATAGTGCGTTGCTTAACCCACTGCACCACCAGGAAGGCCCTTCTTCCCTTTTTTCTTCCACCATTGCAGTGTGCCCACTTTCCTGAGCTGTCTGTCACCGTTCCTGGTTTTCTCCCTTGCTTTCCCCTCTAATACCAGCGTGCCTTTGTTTCCTGAGTAAATGTTGACTCATCAGTAACAGAGAGGTCACCCAATTGCATTTAGATCAAAAGTCCGGTCAACTCCTAGTTACTTTTGAACTGCTTTGAACTCCTAGTTACTTTCACACTGGCATTTCTCTTGTCCCCAATTAATTTTTAAGCCTCTTATTCCTTCTGGAGATAATTGGATTTCTGCACGTTTGCAGGATATGAGGTCACTAACAGCTGCCTCAGTCATTTCTACCAACTTACACGTGCATGAGTGTGATGGTTCACTCACATTATGTTCATTCTGAAGGTAGCTGAGGCTTTGCAGCCATTACGATCCATAGAATTTGCAGGCTAGATCCTTTGCTGAGGTCTTCCTTTAAATAGCTGTTGCCTCTGAAGGAATTTAAAAATGAGTAGTTTTGTATGTCTAAGCAGTGCTTCATTTATGAAATGTTATGAAACATATTTCACATGCATTATCAATTCCCAGCTCCGTGAATTAAGTCTACTGTCCCTATTTTGTAGAGACGTAAGGCTTAGGTCACTGTAATGCCTAGTCACATAGGTGGCCATGACCCCAGACAAAGCAATTGGCACTAAGTCGGTGACTTATCAACTTTGTTGAGAGTTACTGAGAAAACAATAGTGAATAATTTGATATTACAATTATATATTACTTCTTTTGTTGTTATTGCTTTTCTATACTAAAGGGGAGGCATAGGATTCCGCTAGAACCTTGGTGGCCTAACATGTTAGGAAATCTCCCTCTTTTTACTGCACAACAAAGGATTCTGGTATTTTTTTAAAAAGAACGTATTGGTGCATTAAGATGGCACTGGTGCTGCTACGAAGAGGACAGAGGTGTTCTCTCGGGGCACTGTCTTAGTGAGCATTAGAATGAGGCTCTCTCTCTTCTGGGGAGCAGTCCACTCCAAATGGTGGCCGGTGGGCACAGGGCAGGCTGCTTTTAGTGCCCCTTCCCAAATCCCTTGGCTGAGTCATCTGTGCAAGGCTCTATTGTCAGCGACAGCTGTGCATATCAGGCTTCTGATCTCTAACATGACAACTGAAGACCCACACTACAAGATTCAGGTATCTAAATATTGACTACAAAGACTGTACTTTCAGGGATCATTTCTATAGTTCGTTACTAAATATTGACTACAACCCCTTGATAATAAACACATCATTTTACTTCAGATGCATGGAACCTGCAGCTTTCTGACGCATTTTAAATCTCTGTCCTTGTTGGGAACCTCCTCTTAGAATATGGCTCCAAATAGCATTGTTGCATTAAAAGTCTACAAGGGCAAGATCAATGGAGAATTTCCCCCTTCATCCTTTCCTTCCTTCTTCAGTATTTGATCTCTACTGTGTGCCAGAATTAAGTAGTGAAATGGACAGATGTAGCCCGTGTCCTCCGTGTCTCTCTCTGGTAGACAAATAGAAAAACTGGACAGTTACAGTTTACCATGATGAACACGATGGTGGGTACAGGATGTTATGGGGATACACAGAGCAGTTATCTCACCCAGCTTGGACTCAGGGAGGTCCTCTTCTAGCTCAGTTGACACTAAAGCATAAATAAGAATTTTCTGATTAAAGAGGTGCATGTGTGCAGTTGGCAAGAAGGGTGTAACAGGAAAGAGTGATCAAGGATGAGAAAACACTGCAAGATTAGAGGCCAGAAAGCCCAGTTTCTTGGAGAATTTGGGTCCATGTAGAATCCATCCTTCTGGGTTTTCACTTCCTCAGTTTTCTTTTTTACCCTCAAGAATCCTTGGCCTTGTCTGTTGATTCCTTTGCTCTAGGCACTGACCCTCTCCAACCAGGCCAGGAAGCAGTACACTATTGGAGAAACGGTGAACCTGATGTCTGTGGATGCCCAGAAGCTCATGGATGCGACCAGCTTCATTCACTTAGTATGGTCAAATGTTCTGCAAATCGTCTTATCCATCTACTTCCTATGGACAGAGCTGGGACCCTCGGTGTTTGCAGGAGTTGGGATCATGGTGCTCCTGATCCCCATTAATGGAATACTTGTCACCAAGAATAGGGGTATTCAGGTAAGAAAGGAGTGTCGCCCAGGGATGGATGTATATAAACCTTCTTCAAAGTCTAAAGTCTTTTTATTTTTAAAGATTGATTTATTTATGCATACAAGAGCTGGGGTACAGGCCAGAGTTGCAGGAGATGAGTGGAATCACCAGAGACAGAGGAGTGAACAGAACAGGCAGATCAGCTGAAATACATTACTGAGGGGAGCAGCAGGTGAGGCAGGAGAGGTCTATAGCACCATGTGGGTCCCTTCCCTGGCCTGGGTTCGAACTCGCACTGCTATACAGCAGATGCTTCACAGTGTGGCACTCAACCCACTGCGCCACCAGGGAGGCCCAAAGTCTAAAGTCTTTAGCTTGCTCTATTCTAACTCTTTTTTTAAAAGATAGATTTATTTATTTATTCATTCATTCATTCATTCATTCATTCATTCATTCATTTATTTATTTATGCGTAGAAGAACTGGCCTACAGGCCAGAGATGCAGAGGCTGAGAAGATTCACCAGAGACAGAGTGGGGAGTGGGGAGCAGAACAAGCAGATCTCTGTTGTACTCTTGATGGGAGTTTGGGCAGAGGAGAGCGGGAGCGAGGTATCGCATCACTGGGTTCTTTAAGACACAGCCACAGGAGCCACAGCGACCCAGCCCCAGTCTAGACACTCACATGGAGGTGTGTTTTTTTGTTTTACTTTTCCCCGGCAGGTCAAAAATATGAAGAATAAAGACAAACGTTTAAAGATCATGAATGAGATTCTCAGTGGAATTAAGGTGAGAGGCAGGCTCCGGTGGGCCTCTGAGTGCCGATACCAAGGTGCTCTGTCTTGGCTTGACAAGCTCTGGGAGAGGTCGTGGATTTCTGCTCTGGGACTGTGGTGTGTCCCGGCTCCTGATTATCTGGACTTGGATGAAGCAGAATTATCTTGAATCAACTATTCACCCTAAAGTAAAGTGTATACAAAGTAGGCGGGATCCATGTTTGCTTCTACTTACCAGCTTTCAAAATAACGCATTTCGTTCTCCAAAGGTGGCCGATAAGTTCTTTCTAGCTTATATATTTGAGGTAGAATATAGTATGTGTGTGTGTGTGTGTGTGATTTTAAATTCATGGATTTTAATGTTACCGTGAGCTTCTTGAAAATAGCACAGGCGTTTTCCCTTGAACTCCCTGGTAACTGCGCCACATAGAACGCTGATGTGCCTGTTCTGCTAATGTGGCAAAATGAGAAGACAGATCTGGTTTTGAGCCTCAGTCAAACTATTTGCTAGTTTGGTGACTTAGCATCCACAGCTTAATTTTTCCTTTTTGTTAAAATGGATTTAGTAATTCTGCAAAAGCAGAGGATGCTCCCCCTCGTTTGTCTAGAACTTTCCCAGCTTAAGTCGGAAAGTGCCGAGTCCTGGGCAACCCTTTATTCCCCAGCAATCTGAGCCACTGGTTACACTCAGGTTGTGGAAGGGTTCAGATAGCGTGTGTAGACTCCTTCGTACACAGTAGGTGGCCAACCGTGGTATGCTACCTTTTCGTAATCACGCTTTGTGTGCTTGATAGTCACTCCCCAAATTTGGGGGAGTGTATCCCATCGGGTGGTTGAGAAGCCCCAGGGCAGCAGTATGAGCCTTGCACGCTGTGCTTCTCTCTGTCCTACCAGATCCTGAAATATTTTGCCTGGGAACCATCATTCAAAACACAAATCCACGACATTCGGAAGAAAGAGCTCAAGAACCTGCTGAGATTTGGCCAGTTGCAATCTGTGATGATGTTTCTCTTATACTTAACCCCCGTCCTGGTGAGTGACGGGAGCCATGGGCTGGGCTGGCTTCCTGAAGAGGCAGGTCTCTTCTAGATGTGCTTCATGGCATCTCTATGCCTAACCCCCAAATCCTGGGAACTCCATACCCCTCTTTAACTCCCCAAGCTCCTATTCCTACCTCGTGCTCCCCACACTAGTTTTGCCCCCATATACAATTTCTTGATCTGACAGCCCAGAGCGAGTTTCAGGACATTCGAAGTGAGTGTGGTATCCAGGATGGTCTGAGTAGGAGCGCTTCTAACTATCGGGTGAGGCGGGGTGGATCTACTGTGGCGGGAACATTGATATAGGAGACCCAAGCGCTGGTGCCAGCAGTGCCATTAATTGACCTTGTGACCTTGGGCAAGATGTTGCCTTCTCCTCTGGGCTCAGTTTTCTCATCTCTAACTTGAAGTTGTTGAAATGACCACAAAGACTCCCTCAACTCTCTTCTGAGAATGAGCGAAGCTGGTTGAGCCCTTGTAGCAATAAAGGTCTTTGTTAAGACCTAATAATCCTCGTGTCTTTGCCTTTCCAGGTGTCTGTGGTCACATTTTCAGTTTATGTCCTGGTGGACAGCAATAATGTCTTGGATGCAGAAAAGGCCTTCACTTCCATCACCCTCTTCAACATCCTGCGCTTCCCCCTAAGCATGCTTCCCATGGTGATCTCCTCTCTGCTCCAGGTAGGGAGTCGCTCTCACTGCCAGCTGCCCAGCGCCTTCGATTCCAGAGCGACTGGCCCGTCAGATCTCATTTCTAGTTTCTGCTGGTGAACTCTCAGTAAGCTTTGTTTGCTCTCTGGAGAATAACAGCTTGGTCTAATAAAAGCTCCACTTGTGTGAGCTCCAGTTTATGTGTTAATTGAGGATGACCATACCAATCTCTTCTACCTCACAGGGAGACAAAGCTGATGAAAGCATTTGCTGAGATTATGATTAACCCCAGCAACTGGGATGTTTCTAAGCCCTAATTTCCTTGATATATCCTAAGATGCTCGAAGTTTTTATATAGCATTAGAGAAATATAGCACAAAGGGAGAAAAAAAAAACCCTCTTTTTGCATGAAACCTAGTGGTAGCAAAACTAATGCAATTTGGAAGCCCCGAGGTGTCTGAAAATGAGTCTGGAGTTTGCAAAGCTTTGGATGGGCCAGATGGAGTGTCTTAGGCCTGCAAACTGAGCACAGGTATGCTAAGGGGACAGGTCACAGCCTCGGAAGGAAGATCACAGGGCAGGTGGCTGACTGGCAAGGCAGTTATGCTACAGAGTATGGTGCTCTACATCGGCATACATCCCAGGGTGACCAACCTCAGACAGCTTAGGCCAGAGAAGAACCGAGGTTCAGGAGAAGGCCTCTCTGTCCTGAAGGCTGTTGGGAAAGGCTGAGTGACCTGATGGGTAAAGAAACAACATCCTCTTTCTAGCTTTAAGTCACGTTCACACAGCTAACAGAGGCAAGGTCCACACAGGTGTCAGCTACCCATCTGACAAGGCAATGGGGACCAAGCAGAAAGGGCAGATGACAATGCAGCGTGGGCCACGGGCGCTCTGTTTCTGGGAGCAGGTGCAGGCAGCAGTTCAGCAGCTCGCGGCCTGCAGCGGTCCTCTGAGCAAGGACAAGGCCAGAAGCCCAATACTTCTCAGACCCAGGTGATGATGAGGAGCCATGCTCTGACAGCCTCCCTGGGAGATAGGGAGTCAGGGGAGAAACGACCTCATAACATCTCCAGGAAATCCTCCCAGTCCTCGTGTCCAGGAGGACCACGGCGTCTGCCAGCACTTAGGCCAGCTGGATTGCGTGGCCTCTGTGCAGGTGCACCAAGTCCCTGTGGGGCCGTGACCACTTCCTCTGCAGTGGGCCCCAGCAGTTAGATAGGACGTGGGATGGGTCGTCAGGTGTGGACTCAGTTAAAGAAAACATGCCGGGGATCCAGCTACCTGACGCATGGAGGTTAGGCTTTGTCTTAGAGAAAGACAGAAGGTTTCTGTACCTAGATCCAAGGATTGGAGAGAGAGCAGTAGAGTTGACCCCTCCCTAAGTGTTCTGAGGGGCTAGAGCAGAGCATCTTAATTTCCTCCTGACCAGAGTGGGGTGGCTGCCACGGCTGAGGGGAGGCTCAGTCTGTGGGGAGGTTGGGACAGAACAGCCATGGAAAATGGCAAATGATGGGCAAGAAGCCAGGTGGGGGACTGTGTGTGCTTCCGTATCAAAGGCTAGTGACAAAGTCAAAATGCTCTTCTTGTTTGTGCTTGTTATTGGGATGTTTACTTTTGAGCTCCTTTGTATCCTCTCTAGGCCAGTGTTTCTGCAGATCGGTTAGAGAAGTACTTGGGAGGGGAGGAACTGGACACATCTGCCATTCGACATGACTCCCATTTCGGTGAGCGAATTGGAAAGCTGCTTCTCAAAGTCACTGACAGCCCTGCACCAAACCCTTTAATGTCCAAGAGCTCAGCAGCATCAGACTGATTGGCAGGGAGAGCCTGGAGATTTATCTTAAGCCTCTGTTTGCATAACAAGCAGACTGTTTTGGCTGAAATTGTGTTTTCCAGCTTAGAACAGATTGCTGAGGTGAGCTGCATAGATAGCTGTTTGGTGGTAAGGAGGGAATCCTGCAAAGACTCTAGAAGGAAGTCAGGAAGGAGTCAAACTTGTGGAATTGGGAAGGTTGACTGGAGTGAAAGAATATGCAGGTCCTGGAGGTTCAAGGTTTGGGGAAATCCACAGCCAGAGGAGCAGTAGGTCTGGAATCCAGGGAAGGAGAGGTTGAATTTATATGTGGAAGTAGAATTAAGACCAGGACAGTAGGCAACAGAGGGCCTGGAAATATACCCAGAAAGTCTATAGTCAGGAATCCAGGGTGCCAGCAGGTTTGGGGTTCCTGAATCAAAAATGACTTCCCAGGCAGCCACCTTCCGCTGTCACCCCAGAAGCCTTCGATTGCCTCCCGCTAGCACAGGAGCCATCACCTGACACAGGCGTCTTGGGATCTGCTAGAGGTCATAGAGAGGGACACATGAGGTCTAAGAAAGGGCAGGCAGACACGCGGGGACCTATGTCTGACTAAAAGAGGGGCCTTTCCCTTAACAGACAAAGCGTTGCAGTTTTCCGAGGCCTCCTTTTCCTGGGATACAGATTCAGAAGCCACAATTCGAGAGTGAGTTGCTCCCGTCCCATCCTCCTGTTACTTCAGTCCTCTTTGTCAGTCCTGTTACCAAGAAACTTCTTGTGACAGAGGCATGGGAAATGCATGGGAAAATGAGCCGTGTGCCCAAGTTCAGTCAGACACTAAGCAGAATAAATCCCTGGAGGGATGAGCTACTGGCAAAGGTCCTGAGGCTCTGCCCATGACACCATCTGCCCCCTGCTTCCCCGCCTGGAACTCTGCACACTTAGCGGAGGACCCAGAAAGATACTTTTCCTCCAGGTGGAGATCGGAGGTAGTGTAGGGCGGGCAGCAGCCTAGGCCCCCTGGGTACGGGAGAAAACATGCACTGGAACATAAACTCAAGCTGGGCTCATTTCTGTACACGAACTTAAGAATTTAAGACATATAATCGGGAATCTTGGGATCTGGCTTCTTTCTACAGAATAGACAATAGCAGCCTTTTTTTTTTTTTTTAAAGATTTATTTATTTATGCATACAAGCACTGGGGTACAGGCCAGAGGTGTAGGGGGTGAGAGGATTCACCACAGAGAGCGGG
>JAGFMF010011406.1:3213644-3224429 GCA_019455555.1 Galemys pyrenaicus | reverse complement strand
TCCCCCCCTGGCCGGCAGCAGGGATCGAACTCGTGCTGCGGTGGCTGCTGTTTGCTTCATAGTGCGTTGCTTAACCCACTGCGCCACCAGGGAGGCCCAATAGCGGCCTTTTTAAGATTCAACTTTGGATCTGAAGTTTTATGTATCAGGAGCCCATTCTGACATCCCACTCTGCAGGCGGCAGGTTCTGCCCAAAGTCAGCACCTTCTTTTGTGCCACTGAATTTTTTTGTTTGTTTGTTTATACCCCGTTGAATCAATATTTCTTTTTTTTTATTTAAGTATATTTGACATCAATTGTCGTCCCCAGGGAGTTTCCACCACCGTTCCACCGTGCACCATCACCTCAGTCTCTTGTGCTCTTTCTGCCCTCATCCCATTCTTTGCCCTCCCTTCCTTCCTTCCCCGTCCCCCACCCCCATGGTCCCTTTGGTTTATCTTTGACCTTTTGGTCTTGTTGAGTTTTTTGTTTTGTTTTGTTTTTTTCCTTTGATTGCTTTTGGTTGTAATTGCCCTTTTCCTTGAGCTCATTCTTCTTCTTTTTTTGTTGTTGTTGTTGTTATTGTTGTAGCTGTTGCTCTTTCACATTCCTCCTAGTAACCACTGAATTTAACAGCACACCCAGCTCACCACACACCACACCAGGCCGCACACCAGGAACCCACAGGCCAGCTCTTTCTTCACAGCCACGCCCACCTCCCCACCTTGTAGTCTCCTTGCCGCACAGGGACTTTCCACCCTTTCCTCCTGCTCCTACAGTCTGTACCAAGGATTCTGGAGCTTCCTGTAGGATGTATTCCCAGGGCAGAGGCCTCTTTTTAAAGCCCGCCCAACCTGAAAGCCTCCCCTGGCAGAGAAGACTAGACACAGCTCCCTGTTTCCTAGTTTAAGTGAGGTAGGCGTTCATCTTGACGGGCAGCTCCTGATGCTGCTCATAACGGGATGAGCACACAGAATTTCCACGCATTTCGCTCAGTATAAATCCCTCCACAGCCAGACACTGTCCAGTCTCCAGGGAAGGGACAGTGCATCTGTGCTTTCAGTAAGTGTCCTTCACATGGCTGACTCTCCATGAGTAGCCAAGTGTAGGACTGTGGCTGAAGTCAACACGACTTTGACATGTGAATCCAGAGGAAATGCCCTTCCAGGATCACACTGCCCAGCAGTGGCAAAGCTGAAACTTAAACTCAGGTCTCAGGCTCTTATTAGGGTCTTGTTCAATGGCACCACCTTGGTTTAAGAGAATGTTCCCAGTAGAAAGCCACACCTGGCACAATAGTTCTAGGTCAATTATGTAATAATTATAGAGTTAAAAAGATCATCATCATTTTTTAAAAAGATTTATTTATGCATACAAGCACTGGGGTACAGGCCAGAGGTGTGTGTGGGGGGGTGAGAGGATTCACCACAGAGAGCGGGGAGCAGAACAGGCAGATCAACAGAAGTACACTGCTGAGGGGAGCAGCGGGTACAGCAGCAGAGGTCTGCCATGCCATGTGGGTCCCCCCCATCTCCCCTGACCAGCAGCAGGGATCGAACTCGTGCTGCAGTGGCTATGGTTTGCTTTATAGTGCGTTGCTTAACCCACTGCACCACCAGGGAGGCCCAAAAGATCATCATCATTAAATAGATACTTTGGAATCTTGTTTATCCCGGACAAAGTTTCTAGCCTTGACGAATGCCAGAGTTCCCTAATGCCAGAGTTCCCATGGGAGTCTGAGAAGCGGCTCGATCTGTTCTGAATACCTCCCCTCATCTTCTTTAAACACATCCTCTCTTTCAGTGTGAACCTGGATGTTATGCCAGGCCAGCTGGTGGCTGTGATGGGCACTGTAGGCTCTGGGAAATCCTCCTTGATGTCAGCGATTCTGGGAGAGATGGAGAATATTCATGGTCACATCACCATCAAGGTGAGCGGGAATGCCAAGGAAAGACTTCTGGCAGGGATGTCAAGGAAAGACTTCCGGCGCTTGGGTGTGGGCTCCTTAGTGCTACTTTATCCCTGGGGGTGAGGCACTGGGGACTAGACTGAAAGACTTTACTCTAAGTCTTTCATCGCTTAAGTCAAGTCTTGGAGACATCTGGTAGACTTGTCACTATAGCTCCCTTGCCCCAACAACATATCTACTCAGATTATGGGGGTAGAATCTAAGAATTTGAGTTTTTAATGGTAATTCTCATATGTATATTAAAGTTTAAGAATTTGAATAAAGATGTCTTTCTATGGACAATTCTATCTCGCTTCTGGAAACCTCACATTCTGTAAAAATTACTCAAAATTAGCAGGAGTTAAGGGAAAAAGAGAGGGGTCAGATTGTTAAAAATATAGGCTATTGTAATCAAGGCACCAACAAAACGGTAACAATAAGAACTAGTGTTGTAAAACCTCCACGGGCAATTGCAACCAGCATCACAAACCAGACCCGGGCCTCTCTCCTCCTTCTTTGAGAGCTTGGTCTTTGAGGGTACTTACTTCGAATACAAAAGTTTGATGTAGAGTATAGACATCATCATCAATTATGATTTTTTTTAACAGAGAGAAATATTTTTGTGGTATCTTCATCAGCACTCTCAGCTGCCGCTGAGAGATAAATTTAAGGAAATTATAGGTAATTTGAGTTATTTAACCAGTCACTAATTGCACCAAAAGAGGCATGTCTGTAGATTTTTAACTTCGCTCCCTAAGTACTTCATATATTGCTAAACCTTTCTTTTTAATTGTAAGAAAGCTTGCTCCTGATTGCTTCGCGTTGACACGCTTGGAAAAATTCTAAGAACCAACACTTCTTCCACATTATACTGACATCGTGCTCTAATTTACCAATCACTAATGAGCTAATTTGCATGAAATGAACATACTGTATAGCAGAGCAGACTCTACAGTTTTGACTTTCTTCACTCCTTTTAGGAAGTTCTTTCTTGCTGACTCATAACTAAGTTTTCCTCAAACACAGGCCCCATCTCTCTTTGGACATGGTCTGTTTCTTCCTGCATTAGCCTGGCATCCAAATTCTAATATCTTGATTCCTGCTTCCTATGGTGTCCTCCATACCAGCCCTCACCACACACCCCCTGTTAAGTGTCACCCTCTACCCATCCTAGTAAACTCACTGGGGTCTGACCAGCACCCTCTTCTGGAAGCAGCTTGTGCTTTCATCCTTCAGTTTTCAGCACCATGGCTGGAAAGTGATAGCCAAAGGCAAAGGGGGAGGGGGGGGGAGGGAGTGCATTACATGATAAGAAGGATATTTAATTCGTCTCCCTGGCTGGAGCAATAAATATAAGCACAGATATAGATGTCAGAGGCTCAGCTCGTTTGACATAAATTTCTTTAAATCTAAGTTCCATGTGTCCTCTTCTAAGTTCTTCCTCCTGCACCCCTTCCTTCACCTGTGCAATTCTAGATTTACAACTGTCATACACTCTGATCTTTTCCCATCTAGGGCACAACAGCCTATGTCCCACAGCAGTCCTGGATCCAGAATTGCACCATAAAAGACAATATCCTTTTTGGATCAGAGTTGGATGAAAAAAAATACCAGCAAGTTCTGGAGGCCTGTGCCCTCCTCCCAGACTTAGAAGTGCTACCTGGAGGAGATCTGGCCGAAATTGGAGAAAAGGTAGTTGGACATCAAGGGACCTTGAGGGTTGAAGAAATAGTGAAGGAAACAGTGCAGATGGTGACGAATTACAGGGTATAAAGTAGCTGACAAATTTCAGTGGTCACACTGGGAAGAGTAAAAAACATGGGCTTGCACAATATCTTGTGCAGATAACCCAGATATTTAAAATTTTTACCTAGAAACAAACACAGGGCTTGTGTAATCAGGGGGAAAGATGAGAGGGTAAGTAGTCCTTAGCAACTGGTCAAGGCTGACCTCACAGGTGGAGGAAAGGGCAGGACCAGAGCTTGGTGACCTGACTCCTATTTCTATATTTTATGAGGACAGTGTAGGGTTCTAATAATCTGTTTTGAACATTTAGAAATTTACTGTGATTATTTTCTCATTTTATTAAATACCTTCTTAAAAATAGATCTTAAGGCCATCATAATAGATATTATGTCCATTATATGAATAAGACATAATTTGTTTCAAAATTCCCGATTGCTACATATTTAGGCTGTTTTCATCTTCCCTCTCCATTAGTAAAAATGAAAATAGTAGTTTCTGGAGGATAGAAGCCTTGAGGTATTAGAAGATCAGTGAAAATACAGTTTCTGAGTGATGGTGTTCATTCGTTAAGCACATAATTTATCGAGTAGCTATTTTGTGCCAGACACTGGTTTAAAAGTTGGAGTTACATTCACACACACACACACACACACAGAGTAGATGAAATATGCTATGGTTTAGCATTACATTCCTATGAGGCCAGAAGCAACAAAAATAATAAATGAGTATGTTGGCCATACATTTATTGGGGCTAGTGAGTTATTTGAATCAAAGTTATCTGTATACAGGAGCTATTAAGTATAAGTAATAACATACCTTATTTGGGGCAAATCTCTTTCCTCCTGAAGAACCTGTGAGAAGGTAGGTCTATGGAACAGTGTTTAAAAGAACTTCTTTTATTCTTCAGGGTATAAATCTCAGTGGGGGTCAGAAGCAGCGGATCAGCCTGGCCAGAGCTACCTATCAAAATTCAGACATCTATATTCTGGATGACCCCCTGTCCGCTGTGGATGCTCACGTGGGAAAACATATTTTCGATAAGGTCTTGGGTCCCAATGGCCTGTTGAAAGGCAAGGTGAGAAATAATTTCGAGTCATAAAGACCTGGGGCAGGGGCACCAACACCTGGCATAGCTGCTGTCCTGAGACAGGTTTCCTTGCTCACCTGTCCCCTGGGCTGGGAGGAGATTCAGTGTCAGACTGGTCTTCCAGAAGACAACCCCACCCCACCCCTGCTACCGGCCCAGCCCACTCTAACTGTGACGGTTCCTATGTCCAGGTTGAGGCTTCTGCAACAACTGGGAAATTTGAGTGGTAGTCCGTGACTCTGGCATTAAGCCTCTTAGGATGATTAATTGTGGCTAAAACCACTTTGAGAGCTGTGGTATAATAACAACTGTATTTGGTCTTTGTCTCTAGTTCCTGGTACCTAGCTCCTCACGCTGGCAATGTCCAGAGCTCCAGGAATGTCTTTGGTTATTCCAAATGAAGCTCCTTAGATCACACTGGATAGCCCACATAGGAGGGGCCTAGTGTCTGTGGCTCTGTGAAGTAGAGGAAGAGGCAGCGGATGTGGGTTATCTCTTCAGAGGCCCATCTCAACCCCAGGGCCTCTCTCTGAGGCCTATTACTAGTCCCTGCTTGGGAGAGCCTAGACAGGGGTGCAAGGGATGCAAAGGCTCCCACACTTGGGAAGGCCTGGGGCAAAGACAAGTTCCTTACTCCGTGATGTCTCTCCCATGCAGACAGAAATGGGAAATTCTTGTTAGTTCCACTGACTGGTTGCTTAGGGAAAGAGATGGGCGTGATTCAGTTAGTTTTACATGTATCAGTTCTGATAGACCTTCGTGTCCACAACATTCCTAAGCCCAGCTTTCGCCTACCCAGTAAACTGGAGGTGAATTTTGTCAGGTAAACTTCTTTCTTGTTTCAGGAAACCAGCTGTGAGTCTATCCACAAGGACAGGAGTCTCATCTTACACTGAGGGTTTTAGAGTGAGAGGCTCGGAAGGAAGGAGGGAGTGAAAGACATCAAGTGGTCAGGGAGGCATTTTGAAACAGAGCTCTGCGGTGAACTAAGGAATCTGATTTTCCCTTTTTAAAGTGAGTGAACCAAAGAAGATGGTTGACACGGGGTAGTCAGCACAACTGACCGTTATTTTTGCAGACTCGACTCTTGGTTACAAATAGCATTCACTTTCTTCCCCAAATGGATGAGATTGTGCTTCTGGGGAATGGCACCATTTTGGAGAAAGGATCCTACAGTGCTCTGCTGGCAAAGAAAGGAGTGTTTGCTAAGAATCTGAAGACATTCATTAAACATACAGGTTCTGAAGGAGAGGCCACAGGTATGTAAGGAGAACTGGGTATGTAAGGCCACAGGTATGTAAGGAGCGGAACAGAACTTGAGAAAGGGAAGGTGTGGAGTGTCCCTCTTCTCAACAGTTCAGCATCAGCAAACTGGATTCTGCAGTGAATTAGCCAGAGACCTAACACCTGCACGTCCTGTGTTCTGTAAAGAAACACAGACATGGAAACACTTTGCTGGGGCTGGATTGAGGCTCATCCTGCTGGTGAGCCATCCAAATGAAATTTTCCTTTCCTTTTATTTTTAAAAAAGCTTTATTTATTTATGCATACAAGAACTGGGGTGTAGGCCAGAGGTGCAGGTAGGTGAGAGGATCCGCCAGAGACAGAGTGGGGAGCAGAACAGGCAGACTGACTGAAACACACTGCTGAGGGGAGCAGCGGGCAATGCAGGAGAGGTCTGCTCCACCACGTGGGTCCCCTCCCTGGCCAGGGATGGAGCTCATGCTTGCACCACCAGGGAGGCCCGAATTTTTCCTTTTAGTACCATGGTCAGTGTTTATTGAGAACATCTTCACATTCTTTCCTTTGGATCTTGGGTTAAAGATCTAAAGGACTGAGAAAGCAAGGCCTGAGGGTGCAGGGGGCTCTGCAGAAGCATGCGGATGAGAGAATAGCTGGGCTATATTTATACCGCCTGATTTAAAAGTCTTTGTCTGGCCGGGCCCATGCCTGTGCTTCCTCAGGTACAGTTTGTGTTATTTGAATTTCAAGGAGAGCACTTTAAAATTTACCTCACCTGTTTAGTCAACCCTGGAAATTTTGATTCTTCTGTTTGTTATAACCCTTAAAAGTTGTTTCCTGCTCCAAAGGAACTTAGAAGCTTCTGGGAACATTTTTTCTCTTTTTTTTGATCATTATGATCATTTCATTATTTTGATCAAATGATCATTTGATACTTTTTTTTGGCATTTCTGAATGAGAAGATGTACAGACAAGGAGTATTTCTAAAATAAAATACTTCAGCCTGTAGCACCTCTGGGAACTCTTGCTGAGGCCAGCAAGATCAGAACGGGCTCGCTCTTCTTGCTTGTGGCTGGGGCTGTGAGAGCGCTGTGCTAACCCAGCTCTCCCCGACCGTGGTGTGTCTCTCAGTCAACGAGGACAGTGAAGCAGATGATGACTGTGGGTTGATGCCCAGCGTGGAGGAAATCCCCGAGGACGCGGTTTCCTTGACCATGAAGAGAGAGAACAGCTTTCGCCGGACACTTAGCCGCCGGTGGGTCGCCTGTGCAGCGACAGGCCTCATCATGCCCGTATCACCACTTGCCCACTTGCTTTCTCTCTGTGGGATTTCCCTGAGGGCACGGACGCCAAGAAGGCTCTTCCTTCGCTCTCTTACATGGGGAGGAGGGTTGGCGAGCTGTGTTTTCTCCATGGCTGTTGTCTCTGATGTGTGTTTTGAGGCAAATGGGGTGGTTGGGGTCTCTGCTTGCAAGAAGACCCTGGGGGAGCATCCGCAGGCTTGGGAAAGTTTTCTTCAGGAAAGTATTAGCTTCCTCTCAACCTCTCAGTTCTAGAGCCGGTAGCAGGCGTCCGAAGTCCCTGAGAGAGTCTTTGAAAACTCGGAGTGTGAATACCCCAAAGAAGGAAGAAGAACTAGTTAAAGGACAAAAACTAATTGAGAAGGAAGTCATACAGACTGGAAAGGTGAACATTATATAAAATGTACCATCTTAGGTGCGATAAGACTTGGGATCTGAGCATTTTAAAGTTTGATGACTTGCATACAGGAGGAGTATGTGTCTTATGTGTTTTGCAAATCTTTAAACTCATTGTTGCAATGTTAGGAAAGGTTCTGGACTGTCTATCAAATCGTATTTCTATGAAGAGTGACATGCTTCCTGTGGATATCCACATATGAGTGATTAGTTCATTCTGATATCTGAGAAAACAGCAACACTGCTTTGAGATGCCATCTTGGCATCAGCCAACATATCAGCCTCATAACCTTCATTCAAATGAGTAAAATTTAAAACCCCAATCTCTTAAAACCATAAATCCCATCTGGTTTTACGCCTTCCCCACTTAGTTGCCTCTAGAAGGTTATCAGTAGTCTGACGGTGATTTACCCTGCACTGATTATAACATTGATTATAAACCTGACACAGCATAGAAATAATGATCACAGGCTACCAAATTTTACTACCTGCTACCCTTTCCAGGGGATTCCACTCCCTGTTGTGATTGGTATTCTAGAAAATTCCTTCCCAACGGCCATTATTCTCTACTAAAATTGAGGTGGGGTCTTTGCAGGTGAAGTTCTCCATCTACTTGAAATACCTTAAGGCAATCGGAAAGTATTCAATAGCCTTCATCACGCTTGCCTACATGTTGAATTCTGTGGCCTTTATTGGATCTAACCTCTGGCTTAGTGCTTGGACCAGTGACTCAAAAATCTACAATGGCACCACCTACCCAGCCTCTCAGAGGGACTTGAGAGTGGGTGTCTACGGAGCTCTGGGAGTAACTCAAGGTGTGTCTGATGACTCCAGCAGCTGTTTTTTACGGATCTGTCTGGACCATGTACTTTACCTGAAGTTGGGGGGGAATGCCACTATGTCCTTGGCAAAAATCTTCAGGAATCACTGTGCCTGGTGCTGACTAAACTGGTCCCATTTCCAGGTTTCTTTGTGCTCCTAGCAAATCTCTGGAGTGCCTATGGTTGCGTCCATGCATCAAACATCCTTCACAAGCAGCTGCTGAACAACATCCTCCGAGCACCCATGAGTTTTTTTGACACAACGCCCACAGGCCGGATTGTGAACAGGTTTGCGGGGGTAAGTAACTCAAGGGCTGTAAGATGGTGTGTTTGTATGTTGAGGATCTTCCCATTTCTAGCAGAGGAAGAATTCTCATGTCCCCCTAGGCAACACTGCGTAGTCCCAGTTCTTTTGTCCATCCAACATGCAAATGTTTCTTGAGGACCTTGTATGAGATCTCAGAGTTTGATGTAGGGTACTCTAGAACAGATGGCTGAGCCTTTGAGTGGAGATTTAAGGCCAGGTTAGAGGAAAGAATGATGGAGAATCTGTGCTAGCTTAGGGTTGAAATCAATTGTTATAGGATAGATAGGTGGTGAAGATTTCTTCTTTCTACAAACCCAGGAATTTGCACTCTGATGTGACTTTGGGAAAGATAGATTAGACTCAGGAGTTCACTTTGGATCTGCTATCCCTTATCCAGTTTTGGACACTCCAGAGATTATGTAGACTCACCCTGGTATGCATGTATTACTAATCCTAGAATCAATCCAATCTAAGAAATTGGGGCCAGGGCATAAGTCAGGATTCCTGTATATACTAAGTCATCCATCCATCCATCTATCCATCCATCCATCCATCCATCCACTCATTTCTTCATTTATTCAACATGACATGAATGCAGTAGAGCAGAAGGACCTGTGTCTCACCTCTGGGTTCCTTGATTAAAACACAGGTGAGGCAGGAATCACATTCAATCTTTACTTCCTTTGCTCCTCAAAGCTCTATGCTGCCAGAGGAAACAACTCTCCAGGTAGAAGTTGACTGAAGTCGCTAAACAAATGTTTATTGAATGCTTGTTATATGCCAGACTCTCTTCTAAGTACTCAATGGAGTTAGAACCTGTGTAAAGTTAGAATAATTGAATTGCCTCAGTAGGGAAGAATTTACCTTTAAGGCTTTATTAGCTTACAACAGTTATGAATTGATTAATAAATTTGACAAATGGGAATTTCACGAAGAAGAGTGAAAACCTTGGCCAAAGCTATTGAAAAAGAAAAAAAGGTGAAGGATGGCTGCCATATCTGTTGGGAGGGATTGAGAAAAATGAGGAAGTTACAGTTTATTTGAGTGAGCAGAATAACAGATTGCAAATGAACAGGGTGAAACGACTGAATAGCGTCACCAGGAACCTAGTATTGGAGAGATCCCCTGCTGAAATCGGAGAGACATGAAATGTTTTCAGGGCCCATGAGCACCCGTCCTCCTAATTGTGTGTTCCTAGGATATTTCCACAGTGGACGACACTCTCCCCATGTCCTTGCGCAGCTGGATTTTGTGCTTCCTGGGGATCGTTAGCACCATCGTCATGATCTGCCTGGCCGCTCCCACCTTCATCATCGTTGTCATACCTCTTGGCATCTTTTATGTGCTGATTCAGGTACGACCTGTAAAAGCCCAGGCTTCTTTCTGAGAATTTTCTCCTTTCTTTATTGTTGGCCCCTTGTTCCTTTCCAGCATCTTAGCCCTTGAGTCATAGGTTGATAGACCAAGCAACCCCAGACCACTGTCTAAAGCTAAAGTTTCAGCACCAGTTGGTATATGGTGTACAGCAAACCTCAGCTTAGCTGTTCCCCTCCCCAGAAGTTTAAGGACAGATTTAAGGTTGAACTCAAGACAGCTTTGACCCTGACTCTGGGTGAAGCCTAGAAGCTCTATAAGACCACCCTCCCAGCCCTACCTCTCCACACAGTGATTAGCTCTGTTTGCTTTTAGAAGGCGTGCTATGGCTGCTTCCTTTGTTGGCTTTGAAATAGTCTTATCTACCTAGGGACGCATCTCAGCAGGCACTAGATTTCCTTTCACTTTAGGGGAAGTTCTAGTTTCACCATGGATGGTTTAGGCTAAATTTCAGTGTGTTCTTGATAGCTCAAGAGCCATGCTGCATGTGTAAAGATTTTCTCCCAGTTGGTGGGTTGTCGCTTTGTTTTGGCTAATGTGTCCTTTGCTGAACAGAAGCTTTTAAGTTTGATGTAGTCCCACCT
>JAGFMF010011406.1:3195760-3213121 GCA_019455555.1 Galemys pyrenaicus | reverse complement strand
GTGATGGTGCACTGGTGAGGTGGTGATGGGGAATACATGGGGATTACAATTAATGGCAAGTATATGTAAATTTTAAAATATTTTAATAAAAAAAAAAGAGCCATGCTGCAGAAAATCTGGAGCAAGTGGAAGGAACTCTGTGCCCACAGTAAAAGCTGGTGAGAGGAGGAAAGCTGTTGGGGACTCCCATCCCACCAGGTACCTTTGGAATGAACTGTCCACCTAGGGGAAATAGTCCCAAAGATCGTGCAGTCAAGGGCAGCATTGTGGCCTGTGCGGCTTATGGAAAGGTAACACCTGCGGAACGGTGCTGCTCACTGGCATTCATATGGACTTGCCCAGGCACACTGCCATCTCAGTAATGGCCTTTGACTGTTAACAATGAACCCGCAGATAAGAAACAGAGTGTTTGAGGGGACTTCCAGGTGTATCATTTTGAATTCTGACTCTCCAATGCCAGCTCTTCCTTGGTTTCAAACATCCTCATGTTACCTAGGCGTCCCATTAGCCCACTCATCCACCTCCCCGTAGCCCTCATGTCTTGGAGAGTCTGCCCTGCACGCCATTACATCCGGTTACAGTTCCTAGACCCTTAACATCCCACAACCGTCGAACACCAGAACTGAGGCACAGTTTGGACCAGCTACCTGGCGATTCAATTTGTAGCTAACCCTCAGCACACTTGGCACCTCTTGACCACCTCCACACCGCTAGGGTTCCAGGTCCCTGTACTAGCGCGTCTTTTGGAGACCGTTTTTCTAACCGCTGCCAGAACCGCTATCTGGTGATGTACACAGGTGCTTAGAGAGAACGTGGCCGAGGATGCCCAGACTCTTCACGCGGTATATGTGTCCTTCCCTTTGTCCTCTGTTCTGACCAACCCCAGCCCTTCCCACTGCCCCCCCTCTGAGCTGCTCCCATTGTTCCTCCAGTGAGAGATGATGCTGGGGGCTTCTATCCAGTTTAGCTGTGGCAGGAAGAGGCACCGCGTGTGCAACATGATCGTGCAACTAACTGAACCTTTTGCTCTTGGTCCAGATATATTACGTGGCTACTTCCCGCCAGCTGAGACGTCTGGATTCCACCACCAGATCCCCCATCTACTCTCACTTCAGCGAGACTGTGTCAGGCTTGCCCGTCATCCGCGCCTTTGAGCACCAGCAGCGATTCCTGAAACACAACGAGGTGGCGGTTGACAACAACCAGAAGTGCCTCTTTTCCTGGATTGTCTCCAACAGGTGAGGCGGCCCTGGGGACATGGCTTCTGCATGACTGGCATTAGCTATGGGAGGGCAGGTGTGGTTGGTGACATGAGGGTCTCTGGCCAGAGGAGGAGGCCTGAGGTGTGGAATCAACCTGGCTCCCCGGACCTGCTCTGCCACTCGCCAAACCAGGGGAATTGGCTTCTCCCTGGAAAATCTCATGTTCGTTGTTCTGTGATGGCTGAAACATGTTTCCCATAAGCTTATGGCAGAATTCATGTGACCTCTGAGCATTCTGTATCCTGTAACCTGTCAAGTACTGGGTGACTGGACAGTCTCTGCCTCCTTGGAGTGGATGTGAGGTTCTCATTCTCCACTGACAGGACACTCTTTGCAGGGTAATGAAAGAAGGAGAGAGGTAGGAGGGAGAAGAGTTAAGAATTTTTAGATAAAACCAGTAATGACAGAAATGTTACATCCTGTGTGATAAACCCCCCAAAAGGATAAGCATTCTTCATTGTTTCAGCATTGTTAGACCCTGGCAAGAGGTGATGTGTTCTCGAAGGGGAAAGGTCTTTTTCAGAAAGTAGCTTCCACATTGACTTGAGGCAGCGAGGAGAGGCTGGTGATATTCAGTATTATTTGGAACAATTCCGTCAGGGATTGGAATACAGAGATATTTTATGTCTTAAATACTGCCTAAGAAGGAAACAGTTATAGAAGTCAATCCATTTGACACCCTATTGTAAAATAGATGTGATACTTATTTGTATGCAGGCTAGAAATCTTTGTACGTTTTCTTCAGGGAAGTACATTTTCATAAATTATATTTATCCATGTACTATTCATTTTTTCTAGAAAAGTGTCAACTTCTGCAGTTCCTTCACCATTTTATAATCACGAATCCCACAGGGTACATCCAACCTTGCCATGGTGCTTTCTAGTTTTACAGATGGATTCTCGACGACACTGTTTCCCCTACCAAGTCAAAAGAAATCACGTAGAATATTTGTTAAAATGCAGGTTCCTAAACCCAACCTAAGCCCCTTGAATCAGAACCTCCTGGGAAAGAGCCAGGCATTTGGGCATAAATTAGTGTATTGCCCACGTGATTCATACTTTTTGGCAAGTTTGGGAGACGCTGACCGAAGATTTTCTCTGTTTACCAAACACCTGTATTATCTTTAAAATGCAATTATTTTCTAAAATCTAATTTGAGAGACTTGTGGAATAGTCAAGTCAAAAGACATGGTATAAAATTGAGGCACTTCTGAGAACACAGTTTCTGAGAATGTTGCTGATGAAGGTAAAGAAGCAGACATTGCTAACACCTCTCTGATTCTCTTTCTTCTTTGTCTCTATCTCTCTGCCTCTGTCTCTCTCTCTCCCTCTCCCTCCCTCTCTCATTTTGTTGCCTTACAGGTGGCTTGCAATCCGTCTGGAGATGGTTGGGAACCTGATCATCTTCTTTTCAGCCTTGATGATGGTTATTTATAGAGAAACCCTAAAAGGAGACATTGTGGGCTTTGTTCTGTCCAATGCACTCAATGTGAGTCTGAAGGTTGGGAGTTTGGTTAAATGAAGGTACTCATTTTTAAGCTGAGTCCATAGTATACCATAGAGCCCCTACTTTTGATTCCTTTTTACATCCAGAGGGACTAAGGGAGACTGAAGTTCAAACCTTGGCACCATCTCTTACTAAATGTGTAAACCATGGCCATACTCTTCCCCTTCCTGAGTAGGTGCCAGTGTCATCTGGAGAAATGGGTGTCAACTTGCAAGCCTTTGGGTGTTAACAAAGCAATTTCATGTGCTTCAGACTGATGCTTTCCTGTCTTTTTGACTGTCAAAGAGAAAATAGGAGTTTCTTTTCCATAATATAACAGTAATATAACCAGAAAGACTCTTGAACAAATGACTCCTCCAATGTGCATTTTTCTTAAATCACAGACTTAAGAAATTGGAGCTAGTTCTAATAAAGAACAGTCCAATAAAAGTGTGTAATGCACCCCTGGCACGCGAGGGGGGAAATGTTAGACGTTATTTCCTAACGCCTGAGAGCGTGACTAGCACTACAGCAAGTGTTCAGTACATGGTCAGTTCGTGAACCATTTGGCTATCTCTCTGAACTAAGTGATAGGCGTTTGCGTAGGCTCTCGACAGCACGGTTCAGTAGGAGTTAATTAGGCCCCAGGAGATGGGCATGGCAGGTACGCAGGGGCACTCTGAGTTTAGCACAGTGGTACTGTTCCTTGTGCCACCGCCATCCACCCCGTCCCCCATTTCCAGGTCTGTTAACCTTGGACAGATGGGGCAAAGAGTTGGAGAACTATTAGTTTCATCAAAACAAAAACATTCAAAAAACCCACAATTACATAGGGTTTAACCTACACAGCGTGTTATACTGAGTCTCCATGCTCCTATGTCTTCCCTCTCTCTAACCGCCATATGCTCAACAAAAATTCCCTGTGCATATGTTCCAGGGCCAAGTCTGCTGGACAGGATCTTACAGCTAAGTGATGGGCTCTGCATGGCCCAGATCATGACCGCCCTCTGCTGGTGGTTGTATGTAGCACTGCCATGGCAGGAGGGGCCCAGAGTTGATAGGCGTGGAGGAGGACAAGGGTCCTTGTCCTGTCTTGGAAGGGTGGGTTCCCAAGCAAGCCATTGTGGATTGAGGCAGAGAGGAAGAGGTTTTATGGAAGGCCTTCTGGCCTGTGTCTTTTCTTATGCCTTCCCCATTTCCAGAATACCGCCTTTTACCCCCTTCAATCCCCGCAACCGACTCCAGACAGACAGCTCAGCTCTGGCCCCACTCCTCCAATGCCACCTCCCCAGCCCCAGCTTCAGCACAGGTCACGCCCAGCTCACAGTGCCCTTCAGCGCCACACAGCCGAGCAGCAACCGTCTCCCATGCACTGGTCTCGCTTTCTCCCCGAGGCGGTCACTTGCACTTTTCCTTGGTCCTCAGAGTCAGGACAGTGCTGCCTCCAAAGCAGGCCCTGGGCTGACTTGTCACCTGACTCGGGAGCTGGATTGGAACCCGAGGTGATCTTTAGTCTTCTGGGCTTTGCTGTAGATCACACAGACCCTGAACTGGCTGGTGAGGATGACATCAGAAATAGAGACCAACATCGTGGCTGTCGAGCGAATAAATGAATACATCAAAGTGGAAAATGAGGTGAGGAGGGCCCGGGGGACCAGGGGCCAGGCAGAGACAAGATGCAGCTCCTCGAGTGTCCCTTTGGCTTGTCTAGAGATTTCATGTGGGTGCTAGAGGGCTCCCGGCAGCCTCCCTTACTCGAACTGAAGGCCCCAGTGTCTTAGAACTTAGACTCGGAGGTGGGTTGGGAGAAGTCAGGCCTGCGGACGTGCTAAGCCGCACTGGCTTCATTGTGGAGCTCCATGGAGCAAACTCGATGGCCGGGGTTTCCTTAATTGAATGAGTAGGAACCCTCTGGAAGTACCGGTGTAGTTCAGTCTATTCAGCGCAAATGTCCACAGGTGGTGGGACACCAGTGCCCCTCTCCTGGTCTGTGACACGAGTCCCTGGCACTGCTCAGTGTGCCCCACTGTCTGAAGCTCCTCTGCTTCCTTACCAGGCACCCTGGGTCACTGATAAGAGGCCCCCAGCAGGTTGGCCCAGCAGAGGGGAGATCCGGTTTAACAACTACCAAGTGCGGTACCGGCCCGAGCTGGATCTGGTACTAAGAGGGATAACTTGTGACATTAGGAGCACGGAGAAGGTAGGTGGAGCTGAAGAACGGCCTGGGTGTGGTCCGAGGAGAGTTGGGCAGCAGCAGAGAGCAGCTGAGCTCTGGGTTCTCTTTATCCCTATAGAGATGGGCTGGGCACGTCCTCCGCCCCGGGGAGGTGTAGTGACCCAGTATCACCACCAGATGGCAGAATATCAAGGGCTCAACAGGCTTCTGGAGCGGCAGAGGCTTTCTGCTCAGCCCTTCCCAGACCTCACTGCCAGCATCTTCTTGTCCTGTGGCTTCCCAGGGCCCGTTTCCTGTAAGGAAACAGGAAGTAGACAGAAAGTCAGGGAAAGCAGGGAGCGCCGGCCTGGGAAAGGAACTGGTGAGAACAATGTGGACTTATCCCTGCAGGAAGAATGGCCTGGTCTGGTCTGTGAAGGCCACACCCTCCTGGGTGTTCTCTGCAGCCTTGAGTCTGAGGAGGAGCCACAGCAGTCTAGGCCAGGGTGCAGGGGTCCAGGTCAGGGCCTCGCTCTTCCCTGGTGGCAGGCCTGGGCCTTCGTTTCATCTCCCTTCTAAACAAGACCTTTAAGCAATCGACATAATTTCCAATAAAAAGCACAATAGCTGCTGCTCACCTTCCCCGTGGTCACTGAGGTTCTCAGCAAGCAACGATGTAAGAGGTAAGATCTGCGCACTCTCCCCCACCCATGGGTGCTCTTCTCCCGTTTGGGCACCAACGCCCAAGTCGGTTTCACGTCTTGGAGATGCAGTAGCCGCGCGCTGGCTTTTCCACCTGTGATGATGAACATCCCAGGCTGAATTTGCTCCCCAAGATTTACTTGCTGAACCAACCTGCCAAGGAACCGTTTTACAGATCGGTGTGGTGGGCAGGACCGGAGCTGGGAAGTCCTCCCTGACAAACTGCCTCTTCAGAATTCTGGAGGCCGCAGGCGGCCAGATCACCATCGACGGGCTGGATATCGCCTCCATCGGGCTCCACGACCTCCGAGAGAGACTGACCATCATCCCCCAGGTGAGCCCTAGGGCTTCCTCTCAGACACGGTGGTCAGCTGGGCCTGCAGGAAAATGGGCGTTTCTTCCTGGCGGGTGTTCCAGCGACAGGGTCACCTCTACAGTCACCAGGATACCTGAGCTAATGCTCTAGGACACTGTTCCCAGAATTTACAAAACTAAGTTTTGCAGTTTGGAGGTACTTGCTGTCACTGCCAGCATCCAGCCTGTAGGTGGAAGCAACGCGTCAGAAGCCGAATACAGCAGATGATTATTTAGCGCTTCTGTAGCCCATCATGGTTCTCCAGACCTTTGTAATCAGCATTAGCAGTTTTGCCACTGAAGCTTGAAGCCATTAAGCTTTATTCTCCCCATTTGCTACGGCTAAAAGATCGGGGAGGGAATTTGATTCAGGTTTCTGCCAGCAAGTGGAACGTTTAATGCATCAGCAAGAAAGGCTGCCTGCCCTTGGGCTTCCTCTTTGGACCCCACCAAGTAGGGACCGCCCTGGAGCAGCTTGTGGGCCCTCATCAGAGCGGTTCTCTGCCCACAGCAGCCCTGTCCCGGTGTCTCGTGGGTTCGTCTGATGTTCCTGCGCTTGGATGTGCCCTTTTCGGCCGCTTGAAAAGCACAATGCTCCTCCTTCCCCTGCCTGCCCGGATCCTTCCCCCTCCACACCACAAGTTCTCATTTGGGGATGCAAAACCTTTTACCCTAAGGTGCTGTGACAAATAGGGAAATCATGAGGTGAGAAGCAATGAAATAGAAAAACGAACCAAGGAGTCTTCTTAGTTCAGCTCCCTGGCCGGTGGCCACTCTGAGTGTTTCACAAAACCTGGCAAAAGCTTGACCAGTAACCAGCTCTCCTCCCAGACCAGTCGCCACCTCCTCCCGGTCACAGAGAGCTGCTAGCTCTTTCCCGGCCGGTGGTCCCGAGCGCCTCCTTCGCCTTGCAGGACCCCGTCCTGTTCTCCGGAAGCCTGAGGATGAACCTGGATCCTTTCAACCAGTACTCAGATGGGGAGATTTGGAGGGCCTTGGAGCTAGCGCACCTCAAGTCCTTTGTGTCCGGTCTGAAGCTCGGGTTATCCCATGAAGTGACGGAGGCTGGTGACAACCTGAGGTAAAGTTTCACGATCCTCTGCCCCATGGACAGTGGGTGGAGGCCAGCGGCCCTCTCCTTTTCCTACTTGGGCCAGGCCGCATCCTAGAACTTCCTCTCTCAAGGTCTCATCCTACCAGCAACATGTTATGCAGATGACATGCTAAAATAGACGTGGGGTGCCTGGGGACTCTTTCTGCCCTTGGCCGGTAGATGTCCCTCGCAAAGCCTCGCACAGCTGTCGGCTCAGTTCCACGCTGCAGCCCGAGGCGTCCATCCGAGGCCTGGTCTAGCCCCGCACGGTCTGCTTTGCCTGGTCAGGGGCGTAGACAAGTCACAGAGGTTGTAAAGGACCCTGGGATTTTACAGACACCCCAGGTTAAGCAGCCCTGATCTGGGGTCACGTGGGTAGTGGAGATACAGTGGACGGTGTCAACACCTGTTAAAATCCATACCCAGGCTCTCAGTTTCACAGTTCTTGGTTTCTCACAGCACATCTCTGTGCCCACACTCGACTCTTCTGGCCTTCACTGTGCTTGCCTGTCAGTTGCTAAGCTGACCCGGCCTTTTCCCTGGGACAGCATGGTTTCTCCCTCCCATGCTGAGGTTTGGCCCTCAGTCAAAGCCTGTTGGTCAAGGACAGTTCTTTCTGGGTCCCAGATGCCTTCAGGCTGCGGGGTGGGGTGGGGGAGCGCGGCCCACCAGCTGCTCGGGGAAGAGGGAGGGCCTGGGCGCTCTGGGAGTGGGCCTGCAGCTCTGGCTTGCCCGGAGCCGGCTGTGCACGCGGAGTCTTGGGCTGGGGCCCACCCACCCGTCTGCGTGTGAGCAACTCCCTGCTG
The DNA here is from genome assembly GCA_019455555.1 of Galemys pyrenaicus. Classification (NCBI taxonomy): domain Eukaryota; kingdom Metazoa; phylum Chordata; class Mammalia; order Eulipotyphla; family Talpidae; genus Galemys; species Galemys pyrenaicus. The sequence goes on along the minus strand of JAGFMF010011406.1, from coordinate 3,205,263 downwards.
ACGTCTGGGCACCCGCAACACGGGGAGCACAGGGTTGACCCCAAGCCAGGCTGCATGCTAGAATCACTCCAGAAACTGTTAAAAAGCCCCATGGCCAGTACAGCCTGGGCCAACTGCACTGAGCACCAGCTGACTGCAGTGCGTGTCCCAGGGACGCCGGCTGGTGCCCAAGAAACCATTGTGGGTGTTCTCAGCACAGACGTAGGGCAGCGGGGCTGATGTGGGTCTGGAGTTGTATGAAATGGACATTTATTAATGGCTGTGTCTACTGAGCACCCACTGGAGCCGCAGAGGGAGGTGGTGCAGACACCCTGGCCCCCAGCACCGCGCAGTGGGTGAGGAGCCTGGCACCTGTGGTTTGTAGGAAGGAAGCTCACGCCACCCTTGTGTGGGGTGTGGTGCACATGCCGCGGCGTTTGCAGTGCCTTGACTGTAGACGTGGTTAGCGGGTGTGGAAACCTCACTTTCTCTGCTGAGTCATCAGGGACAACCTGAGTCAGCTCAGCCCACCGAGCCTCAGGGATGGCCTGACCCCGTGAGGGCCAACCGAACAGGTGGGCGTCGGCACCAGTCACGGCAAGAGCTATGCAGGGTCTCGTTTCTTACGTTACAGAGAACTCCAAGTTCATCTTGGGTAACTTCTCATCTCCTGCCTGCAGAAATTTCCTTCCAGAGAGACATAGAACTTGAGTCCAGCCACCCCCTGTGCAATATGCTCCCTAATGGACACAGCAGGAGAGAGCAATTAGTGAATCCCGAATATTCCTCCACATCATTTCCCAAAGCTGCTTTATGTAAGAGGTCCAGCCTTCATTACCAGCTTTTAGCAAATGAGGGCTATTTGCATTTTACAGGCATATTTGAATTCCACATGCATCGCATTTCACACCAAGACATCATGTTCATTAGAGAGCTCCATCTCTAATCAAGGCAGAAGGCCTCCAACAAACAATTAGCCTTGAGACGGGAATGACACATTAAAATAACGAATGGGTTTGCCAGGGCCACGAAGAAATGCCACTGGGGTGCTCTGGTGAGGTGTCCCCCTGCAGTGAGGGTGTTGGGTCGGTGCAGCGGACAAGACTTGGAGGCGTTTGTGTGATTTTGGAAGTGTCGATGTGCCGAGAGGCCACTGGGTCCAAACGCAAAACGCTGCTTCTGGGCTGGTGTTTCCCAAACACGTGTAAACATGAAAGTCACCTGGGTGCTTTTTAAAATGGCATTTTCCTAAGGCTCTTCCCATTCTGAGTATGAGGCTAAATTGTGCAATACGGGTGGTGACACTAGCAGACTCTGCTTGGTCTTGTGATGAATTGGGAAGTTTGGAAAGCGTTGCCACGGCAACTAGCAGAAGAGACTAAGGCATGGGAGGTGGACTTACAAGGGGGGAGTGACCATCTGATCTGGGGCATGAGGATGGCCCCCATGCAGGTTGGGCCTTGGGGCTGACACTCGGTTTCTTCCGGGCGCTGCAGCATTGGGCAGAAGCAGCTCCTGTGCCTGGCCAGGGCACTGCTTCGGAAATCCAAGATTCTGATCATGGATGAGGCCACTGCCGCGGTGGACCTGGAGACGGACCACCTCATCCAGATGACCATCCGGAGCGAGTTCTCCCACTGCACGGTGCTCACCATCGCCCACAGGCTGCACACCATCATGGACAGCGACAAGTGAGTGGGACGGGCCTGAGGGCCTCGTTTTGCCACTTGGGCCCCAGAAACGGCCGTGTGGCGCTCATAGCAGGAGGGTCAGCCACCTTCGTTGGGCTGCCGAAGGCACTGAGCTAGAGGGACTTCCCCGAATTTGCCCCAGATTGCACCCTAAGCTCACAGAAGCCGACAGGGCCAAGGGAACTGCCTGGAGGGTGAGGTGGGAAGTGGGGTGTTACCTGAGATGGGTCTAGGCCTCACGTGGCAGGTGTGAAGCACACACGGTCCCACGCCTGGGCCCAGCCGCTGGCCAGGGACCTGCTGTTCCAGCTCCAACAGACTTAAAAATGGAGTCCTGTGCAGCATCTTAGAAACTGGAGAGAAGTCTCCCCTTTTGACCTGGGTAGCCCTAAATACATTTTATTTAAAAAAATCCCAAAACGATGTCACTGGGCTCACCTGCACATCTCCTTCCACCGATGCTTCATCTGAGGCCCCGCGGGGATCGCGTCCACGGGAAATGCGGACGGCTCCTTCATGGCCGAGGCCTGCAGCCACATGTCAGTGAACACGCCGTGACCTGGCCTACTCATTCTCGTGGGCGCCAAGATGCATGATGCTGTTTGCTCAGACTTCCCTTTCCTTCCTCTTGTTTCAGGGTGATGGTCCTCGACAAAGGGAACATTGTAGAGTATGGCAGCCCTGAAGAACTGCTGAGCAACGCTGGCCCCTTTTCTCTCATGGCCAAGGAGGCCGGTGTTGAACCTGGGGAGAGTGCCAAGTTGTGACAGGAGTCCACGGGTGACAGGACTGAAGCACTACGCCGTGCCTGATGTTACTTTCATGGGCGTAAGCCATGTGGCCAGCTTGTGCAGAATACTGACTTGGAGAACCACGGGCCCTCCCCCAGTACGAAAGTGAGAGCACCAGAGATGTCGGAACCCCTGACGCCCAGCCCCTGTGACCGGACCTGCGTGCACCAGCCGCAGATGACTGCCCTCACTGTGGGCGAGGTGGCCCTGACTGCGGGTTCAGTTCTGCTCCCTTGTACATAGCCCTCGACAGTGTGCACGTGCTTTACACTCATATAAACGTCCAGACTCACATGGCTTGCATTCTTTGGTGACTGGGTTGTTCGCATTCGCTGGTTTCCTACTTCCAGGGGTATTGTCAGTGAGGCCATATGTGTGGGTGCAGGAGGGTCGGCTCCCCCTCAGATACATGTCATACCACGCCCAGCCAGGGTGCCCCGAGTACCCCCCCGGCCCGGTGGGTCCCCATCACACCGGCTCTGCACCCGCCCCCTGCGGCATCCTTCATTCTGCTGTGAGAGTTCAAGGGTTGGTTTTCTTCCTATTCCATGTACCCTGACACCAGGCGGGGAGGCCCTTCTCCTCTCTGACAGTTGGCTCAGTGTTATCCAGGCAGCTCCGCTGAGTCATCGCAAGGGCACAAGGGGCTGCTCAGGCTGTGAGCTCTCCTTGGAAGCAGCGCCTGGGTCCAGGAGGAGGCAGGCGCAGGCTGGTAGGGGAGCTGGTAGGCAGAGGGGTATGGAAACTCCAGCGCACAAGTCTGTGTGCTCTTCAGGAGGTTCTCAGGCTTTCTCAGTGTCAGGGTCTCATCCTTCTAATCATCACTTTACAACTCAAGTCTACTCTAGGTGTGCACATTTTGCATGCTAGAGACCCATCATCAGAACTGGGGGACATGGAGAAGGTGGGCATTCTTAGGGATAAATCCCACTCAGGGTTTGGAGTGACGGCACTTGATAGAAATCGCCAGAACACTGATGGAAGAGGAGGTTAGGAGCTAAAGATGAGTGCAGTGCGTGCAGTGAGTGCAGTGCATGCAGTGAGTGCAGTGAATACAGTGCGTGCTGTGCGTGCAGTGTGTGCAGTGAGTGCAGTGCGTGCAGTGAATGCAGTGCGTGCAGTGAGTGCAGTGCGTGCAGTGCATGCAGTGAGTGCAGTGGGTGCAGTGAGTGCAGTGCGTGCAGTGAGTGCAGTGCGTGCAGTGAGTGCAGTGAATGCAGTGTGTGCAGTGAATGCAGGGTGTGAGCTATGGGTTGATTGACACCAGGACTCCGCCTCTCAGCATAAGTCTGTGGTAGCAGAGCCCCTCTTGTAAATTACAGTTCCTGAATTCTGGAACAGGTCAAAATGGACCAATCAGGTGCAGGGAAAATGGACCAATCAGACTGTGTGGGGGGGCACCTTGAAAGTGAATATAAGGCAGGGTCAAAAGGAGCATAAGGATAGGGAGCTGATGGGGATTTGGAGTGACCTGGAGGAGCAGACAGAGAAGCAGCAGCCCAGAGGAAGAAGGGGTCCGAAGACGCAGCAGAGGAAGAAGAGCTCCTGCAGAAGTGGAGAAGACGGTTCCAGCCTTCAAAGAAAGGAGGGAAGCCTCCAGCAGCCGCCCTCTGAGGCGGGAGAGAGACTGAAGGACTTTGTAGGGACTGGGACTCGGTCCTTGCTGTGACACTGACTGGAAGGAGCACCAAAAACCCTGAGCCTGGTGTCTCAAAGAGCTGTCTGTTGGAGGCATAAACCAACAACTCACAAGAGCTGTAGCACTGGGTGTTCCTGAACACCGCCTCTGTAGGCTCATAGTGGTCATTACTACTGGACAGTGCTGCCTAGAACTGGTGACCGGTGACTGCCGACACTGATGCTGTCCGGATGAAGCAGCCAGCCTCTTGTGGAAATGTAAGCGTTCTGTTTCCCCCTGTTTGTAAATAAACCCCATGACTGTTGTTCCTGTAGCCTGAGGTCCCTTGCAATTGCACGCACGGGTGAGAACCCATAGACAGTGACCTGTATCAGGCACTGTCCTCTGATAGGCTATAGCCCATGTTGCTATAGCCCTTGATTCTGGTTTGTGGCCTTTTGGCCTTTAGGAGCTTTTGGGGGGCTCTCTGGCCTCAGGCCCTCCTCTGACCCCTGTCTCAGTCAGTGCCACCTCCTCTGCCCCCTGTTTCATTTGGCGACCACGAAGGGACTGGACACCCATGGCTGATCAGCCCAGGGATCTTTTCCTTGCATTGGTCACCTTAAAGTGCAACAAGCAACTGCAAGAGCCCCGGCAGGATTTGGTATGAGATATATAATTGAAAAAGTCATGGGTTTAACTGCTAGTTTGGGAGGTTCTGCTGCTCCTTCTCCCCCTGCTGCTTTTGCCATGGGGTCTTGGTTGACGAGTATTGTAAAGTCTGGAGTGAACAATGTAATGCTTATGTTATTGCAATTTATATGGGCATATTGTTAGAGCCCACATACTGGTACCAATTTTGGATTTCTGTTTCTGGGTTTCCTGTTCAGCATGCTAGTGCACATGGTGTTTGGCAGAAAGGGAGGTGGTCTTGTAAAAATGCAGGAACAGATAGAGAAACTGCAAGAGCAGATACAGGTTGTCCTGCAGAAGTAAGATTTGGGAAAGGCAGAAGTCCCTTCGATGGCTCAGAGAAAAGGGGAGAAACCTTTGCCTGAGAATGGTAGTAAAGCACAGGAAGAGGAAACACTGAATCCACCAGCGGAGAATCCCTCCTGTGTGGCCAGTGCACCACCAGAGGAAGCTTTGAAAGCTCCACAGGCCTCACCTCCCGCTAGCAATAAATGCCTTCTCCTTCTCATACCAGAGGAGGTACTGTACTTGGCCAAGGGAATTTCTCTGATGCAGGACAGTTTCCTCTTCATCAATTCCCAGTGGGGGGATTGAATGAACAGGGTCAGCCTGCTGGTTATTATTGGTGTTATAATCCCTTTTCCCCAGGGGATCTGTTAAATTGGAAAAGCTCTGTCCCTTCATACCGGCAGGACCCTCAGAAGATGGCATTTATTTGCCTCAATTTTTGCCTCCCATTGGCCAAGTTGGGCAGATCTACAGTCTATGTTAAATACTTTGCTCACATGTGATGAGTGAAGGATGGTTTTGGGAAAAGCTAGGGAAGAAGCTGGTCGTCTCCACTTGGAGGATATAGGGAAGCCACAATCGGAAGAGGCTGTTCCTTTGGTAAACCTTAACTGGGATCCCAATAATGGAGACATGGAAATGTTGAAATACTATCAAAAGTGCCTGTTGGTAGGGCTAAGACAGGGTATCCCAAAACAAAAGAGCTTCGGGAAAGTATCAGAGGTGCAACAAAAGGTGGATGAAGAGCCTTCTGAGTTTTTAGAACGAATTATGCAGGAGTACAGTAGATACACGGATGTAAACCCTGATGCACCAGAAAATTCTAGGACGGTCAATATGACCTTTATCTCTCAGAGTACTCCAGATATAAGATAGAAATTAACAAAGATTGAAGGTGCAGTAGAAATGACTCCCTCCCAATTAGTGGACATTGCATTTAAAGTCTACAGTGTGAGGGAGGAAAGGAAACCTAGGCCTGCAATGGTATTTTTTTGAAAGAGAGTACAGGACAGGATTCAGAAGGAACAGAGAAAGGCCAGCAAGAGAACCTCTACGGAGAGATCAGTGTGCATACTGCAGAAAGGAAGGTCATTGGAAGGATACGTGTCCTTGGTTAGAGACGAGAAAAGGGGAAAAGTGTGAAAAGAACGTTGAAAAGGAACAGAGGCCCGAGAAAGTGGATTCATGTAAACACTGGGAAATGGAAAATGGACAAAATATGAAAAGTGAACGACCAAGGAAGGAAGAGAAAAGACAAACGGTGGTGAAGGACAGTTGTTCAGATGAGGAACAGAGGTGCCCGGGGGTTCCACGCGATATGAATAGGCCTATAGCAATAACCCCCTGGAGCCCCGGGTCACACTAAATGTGGGGGATCGCTTGATAGATTTCTTAATAGACACTGGAGCAACCTACTCAGAACTAAATTCAAAATTATCACGGATCAGCAAGAAAACTGTACCTGTAACTGGGGTTATGGGAAGGCCACAACAAAAAGCCTTCCTACAACCATTAGAATGTCAGTTTGGAGAAAAAAATTTGCCACATAGCTTCCTTTATATGGAGGAATGTCCTATTTCTCTCCTTGGTCGTGATCTACTGAGTAAATTGAGGGCCCAAATTATCTTTGCACCTCAGGATCAGAGGGTACACTTACGGGTACCTCCAGAACATGCCTTGCAGTATCAAATGATACTTACCCAGGATGCTTGCACCAAAAGGTGAAGCATTGCCTGTTGAAAGTGGCAATAGAGTAAATAAAGTGGTATGGGCTGATGGAACACCAGGGCATGCCAGGAATGCTACCCTGTAAGAATTGAATTGGTAAATGGAAGCAAGTCCCCAAGGAAAAGGTAGTACCCTCTGAAAGAAGAGGCCTTGAAGGGAATTCAGTCGGTGTTAATGAGATTTTTACAGAATGGTCTCATTCGGCCTTGTCGTTCTCCCTGTAATACTCCTATACTACCAGTGAAGAAACCCCACATGGATGAGTATCTTTTTGTACAGGATTTAAGGGCAATTAATGATATTGTTGAGGACATTCATCCAACAGTGCCAAACCCTTACACTTTGTTGACTGGTATACCTGGAGATTATGGTTGGTCCTCTGTGTTGGACTTGAAGGATGCCTTTTTCTGCATCCCAGCAGATACTCGGGATCAAAAGCTTTTTGCTTTTGAGTGGAAGGATCCAGTTTCTAAAATGTTTTCACAATATTGTTGGACTGTGCTTCCTCAAGGGTTTAAAAATTCCCCAACAATTTTTGGAGAAATACTGGCCAGGGATCCTCGAAAGATCCATTTGAAACAGCATCCTCCTGCAATATGTGGATGACCTACTGATTGCCAGCCCTGACTAGGACTCTTGTTTGAAAAACACTGTGTTGGTCTTGAACCATCTAGCAGAATGTGGCTACAAGGTGTCACCACAGAAGGCCCAGCTATGCAAGAGAAAAGTGGTATACCTGGGATTTGAGATTGAAAGAGGCAAACGAAGCCTCATGACTGAGAGGAAACAGGTAGTTTCTGCACTCCAGGTTCCCAGCAATAAAAGACAGTTGCGTGGGTTTTTGGGAATGGCTGGGTTTTGCAGAATTTGGATCCCCAACTTTGGACTTAGAGCAAAACCTCTTTTTGAACATTTGTGCTGGACTCCTGAATGCCGACAGGCCTTTGAGAATATAGAGTAAATTGATTGAAGCACCAGCTTTAGGACGGCCAGACCTCAGGAAGCCTTTCAGACTTTATGTCCACAAAAGACAAGGTGTTGGGCTGGGAGTGTTGATCCAATTATTGGGATCAGAAATGCAGCCCATTGCACATCTGTCCAAACAGCTGGATCAGACAACTAAGGGATGGCCTGCATGTTTGCGGGCTGTGGCTGCCACTTGTGACCTTCTGCGGGAAGCAGAAAAGTTTACTTTGGGTCAGCCCATTACTGGTATGCACCACACCGGGTGCTGACACTGTTAGAACGAAAAGGTGGACTTCGGCTGACTGCTGGGCGCATGGGAAAGTATCAGGCTGCCCTGCTGGGTAATCCCAGTGTTCAGTTACGTGTCACCAGTTCTTTAAACCCAGCCACTCTGCTACCAGTTAACACAGGAAACTTTGAGGATGGGACTCCAGCTCATAACTGTCTGGAGATTATTGAAACTGTATATGCTAGCACACCAGATTTATCTGATCAGCCTCTGCCAGTCCAGACTGGGAGCTGTTTACAGACGGGAGCAGTGTTATGAACCACGGCGCCGATGTACAGGCTATGCAGTGGTGACGCTTAACAAGACTGTGGAAGCCAAGGCCCTTCCAGCAGGGACATCAGCACAGAAAGCTGAACTGATAGCGTTGACTCGAGCCCTGGAACTCTAAAGGTAAGAGGGTAAATGTCTTTACTGACTCCAAATATTCCTTTATGATCCTCCATGCGCATGGAGCCATTTGGAAAGAGAGGGGACACCTTACAGCCAACAATAAGGATGTTACGCACCCACTGGAAACCCTGGCTTTATTAAAAGCAGTAACCCTCCCATCGGCTGTGGCAGTGATGCATTGTCCTGGCCACCAAAGGGACAGGACTGAAATCGCAGAGGGCAACAGAGCAGCTGACCGTGAGGCTAAGGCTGCTGCCGGTTCTGTTTTGCGGGGCGCGTTAATCCCTCTGATAGACTTGTCCGGGCGTGTTCCTACATACAGTGAGCAAGACGTGAATGGAGCCCAACATGGAGACTCAATGACCTTGACTCTAGCTCCACTTGGAGAATGAAGTCTCACGGCATGCTTCTCCTCCGGAGGCCCATGTCTATCCAGTACTGAAACAGTTACATGACGGATCCCGCTGTGGGAGAGAGGCATTGCTGGAATTGATACGCCCGTATTTAAAGGGGCCCAATTGTACAAGGTAGCTCGTCAAATTGCAAAATGTTGCCCCATTTGTGTGAAGAATAACCCTAAGGCTGAGTCCCATCCAAAAGTCAGTGGAGTTCAGTATCGGGGCAAGTGCTCTTTTGAGGACTGGCAAGTGGACTTCACATGAATGTCTAGGACTACTGGAAATTGAGTATCTCTTGGTTTTTGTAGACACCTTCTCAGGATGGGTGGAAGCATTCCCCACCAAATCAGAAAAGACTTCAGAGGTGGCAAAGCAACTGTTAAAGGAGATAATTCCTCGTTTTGGACTGCCTATTTCTATTCAAAGTGACAGTGGGCCTGCGTTTGTTTCTGAAATGAATCAAAAGATAAGCAGCGCCTGACAGATAACCTGGAAATTACATGCAGCTTGGAGGTCACAAGCCGGCTACAGTTAAGCCCCTTTGAAATCGTCCATGGGAGGCCCTTCCGAGACTCGGTTGTAAATGCCACACCGGAGAAGACTAATATCTCGTTTGGAAAATAAATTGCATTTAACTGTTAACTGTGAATTACAGACCTGGGGAGGGGGGGA
>JAGFMF010011406.1:3124800-3189311 GCA_019455555.1 Galemys pyrenaicus | reverse complement strand
GGGCTCGGGGGCTCGGGGGCTCGGGGGCTCGGGGGCTCGGGGGCTCTGGGGCTCACCTTCTCTTGCGGCTCTTTTCAGATCCCAGTTCTCACTGGTCCTCTCATGCCCTCTACTGTAACAGCTTTTGCTCACCATTACCGTGGTGGGCTCCGGCAGGTGTTCCTACTCATATATGCCTGTCCTTACTGCAGGTTACTGCGGTGTCTTTTCCACTACTTAGCTCCCAACCTCCTTTCCCACAAGGCTCCAGTTGATTTCTATTGAGGCCATCTGAAACCGAGTTGTTTTTACCCTTAACGAAACCCACCTTCTCCTCGGTCCCCCGCTGGGGTTCACCGTATTAGAGAAGTTCCTTCCGCCAGTATTTCTGCCCGACGGCGTACAGTAAACACTGCCATGTACACACAGTAACCCAAAACCCAGCTCAGCCCCGCCCTGGCCCCACCTGGCCGGCCTGACCGTTTCTCAGCCCGTCAGCCTGTGCCCCTGAGGTGCGGCCCGGCGTGTGGTCATCCCCAGGGCTGCGTCATCACGCTGTGGGGCTTCTCGGGTTCTCTGTCCCAGCCTCACGCCTCCCCTCGCCCCGCCGGGCCCGAGTGTGCTCCCGCAGAAGGACGCGGCCTGCCTGGTGTGCTCGCCCCAGCCCGGGCCCTCCCTGCGCCCAGCACTGCGCCGCCCAGGGCCGGGCCGCCCGGGTAGCGAACCCCACATGGACCTCTCTGCCCCCGCTGGAGGCTCCTCGGCTGCTCGCCCTTGCCCACAGCGAAGAGGGGCGAGGGCGTCCCCGGGGGGTGCTGGGCGCACCGCCTCTGCCGTGCCGGCTGCGCAGCGGCCTCTCAGGGCTCTGGCCTCAGCTGCTCTGGCTGCAGCTCGGCTCGCCGCAGAGAACCCCACGTGAGGCCGCGTTGGTCACCGGCTTTCATTCTCTGGGGTACAGCGCATCCCACCGTCCAGGGTAAGGTGCAGGCGACGTCAGCCGCCCACGTGCCGGCCTCCCGCGCTCCGAGGCCGCAGCTGGGCCTGCCTCTTCCCCAGGAGTCCGCGGCCTCAGCCGTCGGGGCCTGGTGCTCACGGCGTCTCCTCCGTGCAGGGCTCGGCCGCGGGGCCTGGGCGCGCCACCTCCTCTGCTGCGAGGGGCCTCCAGCGGGCCGGGACCCTGCAGAGCCGTGCGCACTCAGCCCTGGCCCGAGCAGGCAGCGCGGCCGCCCCGCTGCAGCAGAGTCCTCCCCACTCTGCTGGGTCTCGGGAGGCGCCACGGAGGAGGCCGCCCGTCCTGGGCCCCTCCCGGGTTCTCCCGCGGGCCCCATACCTGTCCGCAGCGAGTCCTGCAGCCGACGCCGAGCCTCCGCGGGCAGGCGCAGAGCAGCTCCGTGGGTCCGTGGGTCCGGGTGCAGGGAGGCTGGGCCTCCGCGGCTTCTCTGGTCGGCTTGCAGGAGGGCGCGGGCAGGGCAGGCGGGAGCAGCGCAGGCCTCTTCCTCTCAGCCGGGGCTCGTCCTCTCGCGGCCGTTCCTCCGCTGTGGCGCCGCCTTATATGCGCAGCCTTCGGTCCGGTGAGCCCACTTACGCATGCCCACACCTCCCTCCAGGTGCCCACGCTCCCAAGCGCCTCCTGCGTTCAGGGCCGCAGGTGAGAGCCACAGAGGCCAGCGGCGCAAAGGCCGAGTGATCTGCGCTTCACAGAGAGCTGCCCACCCTCCTTGGCGTTCTTCCGTGCGTAGCCTCTGAGGCACATGAAGGACTGAGTCTGAGTTCTCCTCAGCAGAACTGGGAGAGCGCCTGCCTGTCACGTGGGGCATTAGCAGAATGCCGGCCACACCTGTGACCTCAGGCCAGTCCCGACAAGAGCTGGCTTGTGCTTTGGATCTCAAGGATGATGGCGCCCCTTGACCGGGTGTCAGTTTGGAGACAGACGAGTGGCTGACTTGCTCTGCAGTGCGCGTTATTCCCCATTTACCTTATGTGCAAACAAGATTTTTCAGGCACACGTGTTGCCCTGTTATCCTCCAAGAAAAAAAAAGGGGGGGGGGAGGATGACAGGGTAAACTCTGTCGTGTCAACAAAAATGAGTTTGAGGCCTCCAGGTTTCAGAAGTCACCCCAGGCTAAGGCTTTGAAATGCCCTCACCTCCCACACTTTCTAGGATTCAGCATTTTCCTCCTATTGCAGAGATTCAATTTCAATACATTTTATTCATCACTTCAGCTGTTTGCTGAGTGATAGCGCAGCCTCCTAGCGAAGGGCACACACAGCCCCCACTGGAGAGGAAGGGGCCCTTCCCCCTGGGCTCACCCAGCGACTCTGTCTGCAGTGGCAGCCCTCAAGAACCACTGACTTGGGTATATTTTTAAACACAGAGCCACCGTGGCCCCGAGGCCTGGGCTCCCCTTTCGCTCCCCCAACCCTAACCGTGACCCTGATGGGTGATTGCAGCTTCTCCAAGTTGCTAGCGCTGAGATACTTGGTTTCCTTCAAGGCCTACTTAGCAATACTTTAACTCGTTCTGTTAAAACAACCTGTGGTTCCTGACCCTGGGCTGACCCAACTGCTAGAGCCCCCGGGGTAATCCACTTCAGGTAAGAGGGTGCTATGATGCCCTAAGTTAAAGCAGGAGTGTTGGTGGCAGAACCCGGACCAGAAACCACTTTCCTGATTTAGGCCAATTATTTCTTTCTTCTGTAGTGAAAAGTTTCTTTTACTTTCCCACACCTGTGGATGCTCGTGCAGAAGGCAAGGGTCGTCTTTCGTCAAGGGTGATGACTAAGCCCTCCAGTGAGGAGCCAGGGCCAGCCTGGACTCAGGACTTCCTGGAGTTCTCCTGCTCCAGAACTCTCGGTGCTCCATTAACGCAGGCTCGGGGTCACCCAGGACCCCAGAAAACATCACCACTCTGTCCTTCCTGAGGTCCCCCTGCTGGGCCTGTCCTGGACACATGAAGGCCTTCCTGTGTCTTTGCCCCGGACCCCCCTTTTCTCCACACTGAGTCTGTGCTCGCCGGGGGTTTCAGCTTCCTCCCATGTGCTTCTCGTTTCTAGTCCCTTCCTCTCCTCCACGTCTGAGAATTACACACCCGGGTGCTGCTGTGACCGTCCCGGGGTCTCCTTCAGGCACTGAACTCACCAGGCCCCCACGACAGCCCCTCTGCTCCTGCACTCACAGGGCCTTTGGGGCTGCGCTTGACCTCGAGGGCTGGCATCTCCGCTCAGGCCTGCAGGACAGCCTGGGCGCCACTCTTACCTTTCTGGTCTTCCCGGGTCACATCGGCCACCAGGCCTTCCAATTCACTTTCCTCGCCCCTCCCCTTGCTGGAGTCCAGGCTCCCCTCCCACCTGCCTGGGGGCGGGGCGGGCCTGGTCCCTGCACCATCTCGAGCCCAGGCGCCCGGCTGCCCGGCGCTCACTGTACAGGCCCGAGCAGCTGCTCTTCTGCCCAGCCCGTGCTCCGTGGCCTGCGGGGGAGCTGAAGAGCGTCGGGGTGGACACGGCACTCCCTGACATCTGCCCAGTCTCGCTTCTTCCGTCTGTGTTACGCCCCAGCAACATGAAAATGCTTTTATGTTACTGTAGGTGTGCAGGCCCACGCACGCGCGCTCGCACACTCACATTCACACACCCTTCCATCAGTCTCGTGCTTATTTTACCCCCTCGCTTGGAATACCTGCATCCATACAACAGCTCATAAATAACTCCCTAGACTCCATATAGGGTTCATGTCCGGAGAGGCTCCCCTGACTCCCTGTCTTCTCAGCATCTGAACCCCAATCCTATGTTTGGAGACGTCCCTAGCTAAAGGTCCTTGGCGGGAGACCGAGTGAGCTGTGACTGCTCCACTGTGAGGTCGTAACTGTTGTTTTAGGCCAGTAAAGTTGCGGTAATTTGTTACACCAGCAATGGGAAACTAATAAAAGCCAAAAGCCCAAGGAAGGAGCTCTGAAGAATGTTGTCTGCCTGACGCAGTGTACTGACATTTCCTTGATCTTCACTGAACCCACTGAGGCTGGCATGTGCCGAGGACGAGGGCATCTTAAGTCCAGACACAAGTGGGCGCAATGCCCGGGGTGGCCCGTCCACCAGACCGCAGAGACCTTCCGACGGGGCCTGACCCAGCTGGAGGGCATCTCTCCTCCCCCAGCCGACAGGCGCAGGCGGGCCTCCTGTCAGAACGAGACGGTGCAGCTGTCCAGGGAGCCCAGGGCCGCCGGGCTGCGGCTGCCCTGGCCCTGGGTCTGAGCGGCCGCCGTGGGAACGCTTGGAGCCCGGCACCTCTCCGTGTCCCGAGCAGGGGCGCGGGGCTGCCTCGCCACGTGGTTCTGCTGAGCTGCAGACCCAAGCTTCGCAGGGCCCTGCCCCGCCTGCCCCGCCACACCTGATTCCCGAGTGAGACGGAGCTACTGCCCCTCTCACCACCTCAGCGCAGGCGCGCTCGGTCCCGGCCTGTCTCCCGAGTCTCCGCTGGGTGGCGCCACGGAGCAGGCAAAGTCTGACTTGTGGGAAACTCCCTTGACAACATGCAAAATACTAACAAGGCAAGAGACAAGGCGCAGTGGGCTGGGACAACGCAAGCAGGTCGCAGACTGCCGCTGCTGCGCATTGTGTGTGGCGACTGGGGAGAACCAAAACGGGGTGCACCAGTCTCAAGGCTTCTTGGTGCTTCCTCTGCATAAATCTTCACGAGGAAAGAAGTCAGGGCACAACTCCGTTCTAGGGCCTGTCTGCATTCCTCACCCTGAAACAAACCTATGTCAAGAGCCCCGGCTTCACGGCGAATTAACAGGCGCCACGAAGTCCACTCTTTTTTTTTTTTTTTTAAAGATTTATTTATTTATGCGTACAAGCACTGGGGTACAGGCCAGAGGTGTGGGGGGTGAGAGGATTCACCATAGAGAGCGGGAGCAGAACAGGCAGATCAACGGAAGTACACTGCTGAGGGGAGCAGCGGGCACAGCAGGAGAGGTCTGCCGCGCCATGTGGGTCCCCTCCCTGGCCGGCAGCCAGTGCTGCAGTGGCTGCGGTTTGCTTCATAGTGTGTTGCTTAACCCACTGAGCCACCGGGGAGGCCCAAGAAGTCCACTCTTAAGACAGGTTCTCCGAGAGCTCCCAGCGCACAGAAGTTGGCTGTCTTCATCTTGGTTGACTCAGTCACCTCAAGAGAGGCCAGAAATCTAAACTTGGCCGATGACAGATTCTCAGCGCCACTGTTCTCTTAGTAAGGACCACGGGGAGATTGCACAATGGAAGAGCAGCTTCTGGGTAGGAAAGGGAGAGATTCGTGAGGGAAGGAGGCAAACTGGACATTTCCTTAAGTACCGTTTCCTCCTGTTGTGTCTGAAATATCGGACACCCTTTCCTCCTTCCTTGCTTTTGGCGACTTCTACTTTTGCTTTTTTTTTTTTTTAAAGATTTATTTATTTTTATAGATACAAGAGCTGGGGTACAGGCCAGAGTCCAGGGCGGTGAGAGGATTCACCAGAGACTAAGTGAGGAGCAGAACAGGCAGACTGACTGAAACACACTGCTGAGGGGAGCAGCGGGAAGGCAGGAGAGGTCTGCTATGCCATGCGGGTCCCCTCCCCGGCCGGCAGCAGGGATCGAACTCGTGCTGCAGTTTGCTCCATAGTGCGTTGCTTAACCCACTGCGCCACAAGGGAGGCCTGACTGCTACTTAAAAAGTGCCTACTTGTTTAGGCCACGGGCAATTTGCCTGATGATGTTTAGCATTTGTCATACCTGAAGGTGCTCGCAGGTGGACCTGAGCATGCACAGAACCCACTGGGCCCGGAGGCAGCCTGGGGCGGCAGCCCTGGCAAACGTGGGCTGGCACCAGAGGGGGACTACAGATAGCGAGTGTCCAAGGTGAAACTGGTCTTTCCGCTCCCATCCCAAGGAGCTCGCTTTGCCAGCCATTCCTTTCCTTTAATGTCATCTGTGTAAGATGCTGCTGCTTTTCTCCATTCTCAACGCACCTCATGTCCAAATCAGCTGACTTTATCCCATTCATTGGGTTTTCTTGCCTTTAGTCTGGTCTTCTTCCAAGTCAACCTGTGGTCATTTAGCTCTCCTAAACCAGGCCGTCCACGCAAGGACCTGCAGGAGTTTCTTGCTACTTGCTGCATCAAACTTGAGTTCTTTGACTGCACCTCAAGGCTCTTCAGTGTATCTCCTGGAGCCAGGCAGCGCTCTGGCTCATGCACGGTCTCTTCATGCATTACTCAGTCCTCCCCACGAGGAACACTGTATCTCTACTTTATTTTTTAAAGATTTGCTTATTTACGCAGATAAGAACTGGGGTACAGGCCAAAGATGTGGGGGTGTGAGAGGATTCACCAGAGACAGAGTGGGGAACGAAACAGTCAGACTGACCGATATACACTGCTGGGGGGGAGCAGTGGGTGATTCAGGAGAGGTCTGCTATGCCACGTGGGCCAGGGACCCAACTCACGCTGCAGTGGCTGCGGATGCTTCACAGTGCGGTGCTTAACCCTTGCGCCACTAGGGAGGCCTTGTATCTCTACTATAGATAAACTAAAGCATCCATTCGGCAAGTTGCCCAGGTCATGAGTCTCAAATATCTGAAGCCAGAAAGACAGACTCTAGAACAAAGCGTAGACTCAGGCTCAGGTGTACAGCCTTGGCCAGAGCCCACAGACCCAAATTTAAACCATCAAAACCTTGCCGACTCGTGTCAGTGTGGCCCCCAAGGCTCCTGGTTCTCTGAGGGCACCGGGGCCACCCGCTGAGCGCATCAGCCTGGGCGAGGCCACGCAGCCAGCTTTGCTCGCCGACCCTGGCACAGCCGGGCTTGGGCTTAAAGCGGAAAAGGAACAAAACCATGGCAGCTTTGGAGACACGCGGATTAGTTTTATACCTGGCCGGCACCATTCGGACAGAGCAGGACTCACCTGCTGACCCCCACGGGCAGGGGAGGGCAGACTGGATGTACCAGCAGGCTTGTGAACCCCAAGCTGGTTCTGAAAACGAGCTCCCACTGGCACCAATTCAATTCAAGCTGGCACCAGCATCGATCAGGTCTCAGAAGCAGCTGGTTTGGAAAATGGACCGGCCACGTTTGGAAGGCAGGTGCCCTGGGAGGGGATCCATGCAGACGGGTGCAGCGCGAGGCTGCAGGCAGCTTGAGGGGAGGCTTGCTCGGCTCAGGGCAGCTTCAGACTTGACACTGGCGTCGGCAGGCCTTGGCTGAAGACCTGTGCTTCAGCTTCATCCTTCCAGGGTGCCGCCGGCCTGTGCCTGGCATTTCTCAAGACCGGAGACACTGGTGCCGCGGCCCTCTGGCACGGTGTCCGAGAGCCCTCCGGCCCAGCGCCCGGCACTGCAGGCCTGGGGTCTGGACTGCTGCCTCGGGGCAGTGAGACCCTGGTCCACCGCTTAACGGTGCACTAGCAGGGCCAGCCTCCCTTGGAGGATGCCGTCCTGCACTTTTGGACTGTGGACACTGCGGGCTAGGCCTGCTTCTCTCACTTTCTCCTTTGGAAAGAAACACTGTTTACTGTACCCTGAGTTCGAGCTGAGTCTTCTGGGTACATGGCTGAGAACTCCAGACCATGAAAATCCCCCCAAACCCTTGCCCTGCTTCACTTGGACTTTGTTCTCAATGTGATCGGACCCGATTTTCCTAGCTCCAAAACTGGAAAAGTTGGGCTGGCTTAACTATGATTCTAGTTCTTTCTAGTACCACAGCACCCTCAGCCCCCATGCCAGTACCCTGCTGCTTCTCCCCTCCCCTCTCCTCCCTGTGAATCAACCTCTAGTGCCCCTTCTACCTCTGCACAGCATGAAATACCCCGGGGGCTCCAGCCTAGAGACCGCAGCAGCAGTCCTGGTCTGCTAGGACTTGAGAATACAAAATGCCTTAAAGAGGCAGTACGGACATCCTGTCAGTGAACAGTGGTCCTGCTGATGTTATATTTGACAAAATGCTGCTACCTCCTCTCCCAGAACCTGAGCGTCACTGAGCTGCAGAGGTGGCCCTAGAAACCTGACGTGCTTCAGGGTTACGTGGAAGGAAGACAGCATATTCACAGGCCTTAGAAATGCTTTTATTTATAAAATAGCTACTTATAAAAATCTGTAAATATAAACACTATTTACAAGAGACTTGCATTGCTGCCTCTGACCGACTGGCCCGCACCGGCTCCCCTGACTCGTCAGGACTGCGCCGAAGGTGCACGTGAGGGGCAGCGGCTGCAGGTCACGCAGTGCCCTTTCTCGGGTCAACACTGTTTCCTGACTCCAAGTAGCTTCACAGATGTTGACAAAAAGAGCTCTGCTCATCTGAACTTCTGGGGGAGGTTCTTCATGAAAGGGTCAGCAAATATCTTCCTCAAGTCAGAGGAAGGTACGACCAAGGCACTTGAGGGTGAGATGCGCTTTAGAGTCAGCGTATGCTCAGCAGCTCGGAGGCTGGAGGTGAAACAGGACAAGCTTATTTCCAAGCTGAGGACAAACCTCCTCTGGGACGGCCTGTGCGGTTCAGGAGACCTTGTTTGGTGTGTGTGCACAGCAGCACGCTCGGCCGAAGGAGACAGCACCGGCCTCTATCAGCGGCCTGCCGGGGGCTAAGTGTGGGCTGAGCCTGTGACCGAGGAACAGGAGCCCCGTCTTGTCCTAGCAGAACCCCCTGGTTGCTGTGTCGCAGGAGAGAGGCCAGGAGACCAAGCACGGGGCCTGTGCATCGTGGAGAGGACGGTCCCTCCAGGTGAGAGACCCTTGCAGGTGAAGGGCTGAAGGAAAATAAAGATGTGCACTCTACAAGGAGAAAGAAAGCAGGTGAATTTTGCATAACTGATCTGGAAACACGTGAAATAAGAAAGATTACAGATGGTGGTATTTTCGGGACTTCTAGAAATTTGGGGTGCATTTGTGAGAATATGTGATGGACCCTGAAGCACCAGATTTGGTACAATCTCGGCAGACTCCTTGCCACAGGCAGGCCACAGCCTACAAAGGGCTGGGGGAGACCTCTTCACTCACGTCAGTTTCTCCCGCCAGCTGATCACCCGGCCTGGAGCCACCTCCAGGTTGGTACGGCACCACCAGCGCCCTCTGCGCTGTACCTCGGCTTCCGGCACACACAGAATCCTGGTCTCCATAGGCCATTTCTCATTTCCAAAGGCTGGGACCCCAGGACTCGACTCTCTTCTCATAGTCACGGAATTATTTTCAAGCCCAGAGTCCACTTCAAATCCTAGAAATCCTAGAGGGCGTCAAGGCCGATGACCCGACGGGGGAGAACAAGACGCAGCCCGTGCCCCCGTGCCTGGGCAGGGTCGGGCCTCGGCCGCCCTCTGGGGGTCACCGGGCCCTTGGGCGGAAGGCGCGCGCAGGCAGCGAGGCTGAATGCGAGAGGACGCGCTCAGGTGTACTCCGTTTTGCGGATGTAACTGGACGGCACGTAACCCTTCCGCCCATTCACTTCCGCTAACCACCACTCTGTGTTTCCCATGACGTCCTTGAAGTCCAGGATCTTGAGTCTCTGGTTGGCTGACACGCTCAGCTCATTAGGGTTCCGCGCCGTGAAGGTGTAGACAGCAAAATAGACCTGTGAGAGAGAGAGAGAGCGAGTCAGGCCACGGAAGCTGGGGCAGCAGCCCCACGGAGCTTCCTGCACGGCAGCGTGGCCGCCCTGGCCACGTGCGGCTACTTTGTGCTGGGCACCAGCCGAAGGCTGAAGGGCTTGAGTTTTTATTTTAACTGACTTTAAATAGCTACGTGTGGCTGGTGGCGCTACAGCAGGCAGCAGATTCAAAGTCACATCTTTTTCCTCTTAGACTCCCCTTCACCGTGGAAGGACCCTCGGTCACTACGGAGGGAGGATGAGGCAGGAAGACAACCCTCAGCACCCCAAACGCATCCACATGCCTTATGAGCATTTTCTCCTTTAATGTGCCTAGAAACTGCCCGCTCTGGTCTAGGCCGGGGCCTTCACACTGGGCTGTGAGCGGGCAGGGTGGCAGGGTCCTGTGCGCTGCTCCCCAGCAGCTCTGAGGGACGTGGCCTGGACGGTCTGGGCTGAGGGACTAGTGTGCAATGGTCTTGGGACTCCAGAGCTTGCCGGGGAGGCCCCTCCAGCACACCCCGGGACACAAGTGCGTCTTCCCAGTCCCCTGCGCTGGGGACGGGCTCGCACTGGTGAGCTCAGAGGCACCTGCGCACTCACCACTGCGGGCGCAAGGGCGGCAGCAGGCGAGGGGCCAGGGCTCCTTGGCTACGAATCCAAAATGGCTTTAAAATATGGAGGTTTCCAATGCTTAAGACCTAAAGGCTACGTGGAAACCCCCAAGCGGGAATAGGCCATGGCAAAAAGAAGACAACTAAAATTGTTTCTGAATAAAATTCCAGAAAGACTGTACAGCTATTGGAATAGAAAGCTGGACAGTAGGTGGGCGGCCAGCAGACGGAGGGTCAGGGACGGAGGGGCAGTCTTCGTTCTGAGCCTTGTGGTGGCCAGGGACACAGTGGAAGGGGCCAGAAGCAGCAGCGAGGAGCCAGGCATGAGATGCCCAGCGGCGCGGGCGGTCCTCTCTCAGCAGCGTGTTTCTGAGCACCCGTCTCTAAGATGTGTCTGTGGGGCCTGTCTCCAGGTCACGCCCCAGGCCTCGGACAGGCCGACTGGCCCACGGCTGGAGAAGCATGGTCTGCGCCCCCAGCTGCCCGTGGCCGGGCCTGTGTGGTGCCCAGCGAGCCCTCACCGGGTTGCCTGCTGCCTCATTGCTTCCTGGCTCTTCCTTCTTGTCCTCCAGAGGCGGGGCTGTCCTTGCACACCCTCTTACAAGGTCCTTCCGCTGCCCATTACGCCCCGGCGCGAGGTATCCGGCCATTTCTGGGTGGCGGGGGTTATGGCGGCTCCTCGAGGCGGGGGCAGGCGGGCTGGCGTCTCTGGCAGCACCTGCGGCGGGCCTGGGCTGGGGGGTGGCGTCGGCATCTGGAGGACCCCTGGGAGGACCGCTCTTGGGGTCACCCGAGGGTAAGGACGCGCCAGGAGGTCCTTGGTACAGCTCCTTCGCTGAGGATGCCTCTTGAGGCTGCTTCTGGCCAGGCGCCGAGTTAAAGGTCACAGCCACGCTGCCGGGGTTGAAGGTCAAAGTGCCGCTGCTGTTCTGCCGGGGGACCCTGGGCAAGGAGCCACTGTGCTCCGACTCGGTGGAGGAGTGGCTGCCCAGAGAGACGTCGGAGTGGCTGCGGCGGGCGTTGTAGGGCCTCAGGAAGGAGCTGTACACAAAGCCCTTGGTGACTAGGGAAGGAGAAATACACACGGTCAGCGTTTAGTGAACCGGCGGCTTATTTTGTGATTCGCTCAGAATAGGCTGACAGGGCAAAGGACAAGACAAGATCTTGCAAGGTCAGAAATGGAATCTCTGGAATCTTAAAAACAAAACCAGAAACAAAAGCAGCTTTGGTGTCACGAGTGACTTGGACTAGTGATGGATACCACTTGGAGGGCTATTTTTCCCTTTAATCAAAGTTGCTCCTATATTTTTCTGGCCAGAACGGGAGTCTGGTATAGTCAGATCGCCCTTCCCTCATTTAGAGTCACCACCGTCGGCCGTCCCAGGTCCTCACCTCCATTGTCAATCAGCCAGCGGCTCTGACTGCCCATCGGGTCCTTCTTCTTGATCACGCCTACCAGGTCACCTTCCAGAAGTGACACATCCAAGTCCTGAGCTGCATTGAAGTTCCGTTCTACTTGGAAGAGCTTCTCAGGGGGGTACCTCGCCAGCAGGGAGGCACGGAGCTCCTCCGACTGCAGCATGTGACTTGGCTGGAAAGCAGAGGAGACACGGTCAGCAGAAACCTGCCCTGGCCGGTACCCAGTACGCCGAGTCTGCTTGTGACGCCCACGCCCCAGCAGGCGTTTTGTGCCCGAGCCAGTCCGTGTGCCCAGAAAGACACATCACCTCCTAGGTCATGGTTTGGCTCCCCTGTAGCAATTAAAATGTAACACACATGAAGTTTTATGTTTGTTATCCTGGGAGCAAAATATGTGAAAGCGCCACCTAGAGCATCAGGACAGCAGAGAAACTGTACTAGGTCTTCCATTGCTAGGCATACCTACATATGACAGTTCCTTGTCTTGACGTCTATAAAAACAATCTTCATAAGAAAAAGTAGGCAAAACTCTACATGACATACATCTCATGTATCTTTAAAGACACAGCACCTAAAGCAAAGATAGTGAAGGAAAAAAATAGCTGGAACTACATCAAATTAAAAAGCTTTGGTACAGCAAAATACATATTGACCAACACAGAGACATCGCACCAAATGGAAGAAAAATTTTGCACATGACACTACTGACAAGGGACTGATCACAAAGATCTACAAAGAGCTGACCAGACTAAACAAAAACAAAGTAAACAATCCAGTCCAAAAATGGGCAGAAGAGCTAAAAAGACCTTTCTCCAAAGAGGAAATGCAAATGGCCAACAGGCATGTGAAAAAATGCTCAACATCTCTTGTAATCAGAGAAATGCAAATCAAAGCCACAATGAAATACCACCTCACACCAGTGAGAATGGCACACATCAAAAAAACTAGCAACAGGGAGGGTTGAGGGAAGATGGGAACACGAGGGACTGAGGTGATGGTGCACTGGTGAGATGGTGATGGGGAATACATGGGGATTACAATTGATGGCAAGTATATGTAAATTTAAAAAATTTATATTAATAAAAAAAAAAACTAGCAACAACAAATGTTGGTGAGGATGTCGAGAAAAAGGAACTCTCCTACACTGCTGGTGGGAATGCAAGCTAGTCCAACCACTATGGAAAGCTGTGTGGAGGTTCCTCACACTACTAAAAATGGAGCTCCCATGTGATCCAGCAATCCCAAGCCTAAGAATTTACCCAAAGGACACAAAAACACTAGTTCAAAAGGACACCTGCACCCCTATGTTTACTGCGGCACTTTTCACAATCGGCAAGCAATGCAGATCCCCAAAATAGATGACTGGATCAGAAGATGCGGTGTATGTGCATTATGGAATATTACAGAGCAGTCACAATTCGCAGCAACATGGATGGAGCTAGAAGGGATTATGCTTAGTGAAATAAGCCAGAAAGAAAAGGAAAATATTGGATGTTTTCACTTATAGGAGGAATATAGAGAAAACAAATAAGGGATTAAAGGAAAAAATTTATCACAATAAATTAAAAACCAAAATCAACAGACAATTATAAACCTGAGACATTCCCTAGGGGAGGAGGAAGAAGAAGAAATAAAATGGGTGGAAAGAGCACAAGGAACTATGGTGATGGTACACAGGTGAATTAGTGATGGAAATTTCACGGGAACAAGAAATACACTGCACAAAAATGAAAAATAAATGTACAATATATATAAAAGGTAAAAAGAATCTTCATAAAAAGGAGGAAAAGGAATAATAACCATGACTCTTCCTTGCAAGGTAATAGAGATTAATATCTGTGGGACTGTGTGGGGCCAAATTATTAGAAGCCAAGGCAACCAGCAGCTTTTTAGAGTATAACCCCATGTAATTTACCTATTTTTTCAAAATATGGAAAAGCTAAGTTAAGAAAGAACATGACTACAGGAAAAAGGCACCAAGTTATGGGCTATTAAGTCAGCGTATCCAATAAATTTCCTTTTCTAATACATGATCAAAAAAATTAGGGAGGGCCTAGCAGAATTAACATATACATTCATTCCCTGAATTAACTAAAGTATTAAAATTAAAACTGCTAACACCTTTCACTGGGTAGGACTAAGATTTAAGAATGCTTTTCAGGGGGCATTTTGAAGGCCAAGTGTGAGAGATGACAGGCAGTCACCGTCAAGTACCAGTAACAGCCCAGAAGGGCGAGAGCTCAGTAATTGTTATGCTCTATTTGATACAATACAGCCAAATGCCAATGAAAGTTTGATCTGTAGAGCAGAGCCGAGCCCACCAACATTAACAAGAATGACTGGTGCTGTGAGTTGCTGGCACAGTGCGATGTGCCAGGCAACGTCGAAGGGCTTTATCTATGACTCACTTAACCCTCCCAAGTAACCTACGGAGGTGTAAAGACCTGTTTTAGAGGGGGAGGGACAGGGCGTGGATGCTAAGGACTAGCTCAAGGACACTAAGTTTTGGTGCTGGGCTCTGCACCCGGGCCACCCGGCCTGCGCTTACCATCTTACCCCTGGACGCCTGACCCTCTCCACTCACCATGCCCAGGAGGGACTTGCGAGCAGACTGGCGGTCCACGCTTTTCCTGTCGAATGGCCTCTTGGTAGCCGGCAGGGACTCTGGGAAGAAGGTGAAAACCTGGAGCTGCTGCAGGACTCTGCTGTGCTCCTCATGGAAGATGGCAATCAGGTTCCCCTCTCTGCCGGCGACTTTAAGTAACTGGAGTCCACGGGCAGCCGAGGCAAGAGGAGAACACGGTTAGAGATCCCTGACCGACACAATGTCATAAAAACCAACTGGAAGCCCACGCTGGGCTACAGCTCCTGCATGTCAGGGACCAGCCCTGCAGCGGGCCAGGAGGAGAGGCCGGCTCTCTGCGGCACTGCCAGCGCCAAGCTGGTGGCTCCCCTGGAGAGGCTCAGGACAGAGAGTCACTGAAGACTCAGATTTCCTGAGCCATTCAAGTTCTGAACAGGCTTGAGCTACTGGCATATTTAATCCAGCTCGAGCAATTTCTCAAAGAGCCCTACTGAGCATCCCCAGAGAAATACCAGGAGCCCCGCAGACACCGTCCTCACGGGGGCAGATGAGACTCACCGACAGCAGCGGCTGCAGCTTCTCCAGAGCCTGGCACACGAAGTCGCAGTGGGCCTCGGCGTAGCCGTGCACGCAGTTGGTGAAGAGGCTCTGGGCGTACTGGTGGAACTTGGGCAGCTCATCCAGCAGCTGGGCGTTCAGGGCCTCATAGTTGTTCCGGGCTGACTGCAGCTCCTCCAGGGTCTTCTTGTCCTTGAGCTTCTCCGCCCGCTCCGTGCAGTTATAGAAGTCCAGGAGCTTGTCAAAGCGCTTCTGCACCAGCTTGTGCGGCCCCGTAAACATGCTCAGTAACTGATTGAGGGGCGAGATGACAAGCCGCTCGGTCCTCTCCTTCTGTAGGGACGAGAGAGCAGGTCGCTAAGTTGGTTGTATCCCTACCTGCTGTTGTTCGGAGCACTCCTGAGGCTGACTTTGGGGTGTCCTGCTGTGCCTGCTTTGCTGCCAGTGCACAAACCAAACCCAGCAGAGCTGGCTCCTCCGACAGCGGACAGACGAGCAGATGCCCTGAACGTCTCTACCTCGCGCTCTTCTCCAGCAGCCACAGGCCAAGGTGCCAGCGAGCCGCCCTACCCGAAGGCAGGTGACGCTCACTAAACACATGGAGGCGACGTCTGCCGCACAGGCCGCCCCGGGGCCTGGCACCACGTGAGTGCATGGGTCCGGATGGCCGCACTTAACCTCGACGTGGTGGTTACACAGTCTGGGGTAGAGCAGCTGTCACCTACATCGACCTTTTCTAACTGTAACTACTTGGTGAATCTCTTTTTGCTTTTCAAAGATTTTTCTCTGGAAATCTTGTAGAGCAGCAGGGAGTGAGGGCAGGGCACTGAGCACCGCAAGAACATAAGGAGGTGCTCCGTAAACTAGTTTAATATGAAGCTCCCTGTGGGACACCCGTTAGGTGTGCGGGGTTTTTTTAGCCTCTAGTCAGCCAGAGGTTTCTAAGAAACAATCAAGCCTATTTCCTTCTGCTCGGGATCAGACAGTCCCATAGGTGTCTATTTAGAATTTCTAGAGCAACGTGGACTTTAGTATCTCTGTGTACAAGATCGGAGATCTTTTTGTTTCCCTCTGAGCTCTTTGTAAATACTCCTTTTAAGTCATTACCCCCTAGTTCTCCTTTGATCAGAACTACCAGCAGTGACAAAAGATTAGATTTCCTAGCTTTCCTCTGTCCCTGCAACAAGGTTGTTCATAGTCCATAAAGAATCCCTGATAACACACGGGTCCTGGCTGTCCTTTTTTTTTTTTTTCTGGCTGTCCTTTTAAAGAACTGAAGCCAAGCTCTAAATGGAAGCCTGAGCGAGTCAGCCGAGGCGGCTGGTGCCCGGAGCAGTCTGCGGACAGCAGGGCTCTAGCGAGGACCGGGAGGAGGGGCTGATGACGTCACTCACGAAAGTTGTGAAGAGCTGGTCACTGATGTACTGGTGCACCTTCTCGAACTGCTCCAGGTCTCTGTGCCCCTTCTCCACACACACGTCCCACATGCTCCTGGCGGCCATCACCTTCACGCACGCCGACTCCTGCAGGCGGTCACAGGCACACGAGTGAAGCAGACCTGGCGCTCAGCTGAGAGCCGTGCAGACCAGGGTGTGCAAGTCAGCTCTGCTCCCCAAGGCAGTGCTTCAGCGTGAAGCACGCACACCTTCATCAAGTGTGGTAAACTGTTGAGGGGAGCAGCGGGCACAGCAGGAGAGGTCCGCTGCGCCATGTGGGTCCCCTCCCTGGCCAGCAGCAGGGATCGAACTTGTGCTGTAGTGGCCGCGGTTGGCTCCATAGTGCGTTGCTTAACCCACATGCCACCAGGGAGGCCCCCTGTTCTTTTGTTTTTTTTTTTTTTTTGATTGTTGTTCTTTCCCTTGAGTCCTGTTTTTTGTTTGTTTCTTTATATTCCTCCTACTAGTGAAACCACCTGATATTTTTCACATATGCCTCTTAAGAAAACGTGAGCTCCACCAAGGCAGGGCTTTTGGTCTGCTCTGTTGGCTGACTCAGTGATCACGTGCTGAATAAGTGGACTAATCCGCAAAGCACAGGAAGCTCCTCCAAGACAGTTTTTAAATCCCCGCTGGTTCTCTTTGGCTACTCAGAACAAAGCTGGGCCTCTGCTTCCTTTCGTTCAAGTTTAGGGGATGCCTATTATTTTGATATTAACCCAAATAAAATATGAATGCCGTAAAAACTCCACCAACACATCTCAAGCCCAACACCTCATCAGTGCGTCATACATCAGTCTGCTACTTGAACAGTGTTTTTAGGCCACTTGTCTTTATGCCTAGGATCTGCACAGACAGAAAACCTGTGTCTCACCAAAAGATAAACTAGGGAGTCTTCCTAATTTCTTTCAAAGGGAAGAACTAATAGGAAACATGGTCTCTCACTTTATTTTAGAGAAATGTTGTGAAGTCTCAAAATATTAGTCTACGTGCCAGTGTGCGCAGCAGGCTAACATGCAGTCAGTGTCCTCACTTGTGTTCTCGGCCCCCTCAGTCCATCTGCCTGCCTCTGACTGCGGCACGCTCTGTTTCATGCCATGAAAGCGTCGACACTGTTTCCTTTCTTTCCCCGTCAGCAGTCAGAACCCAACTGACTTGGCGTCAGTGGCTGCCATTCTACATACCCACCGCCCACGTGCTGTCACCCATGCGACAGTGATGAGCCTTTCAGGAGTCGGGGGCTCAGCGGTTTACTTGGTGCCCTTAGAAAATGGGAGAAAATAGCTACTGGGAAAATCAAAATCACAGGACTGAGGTGAAATCCCAAGACAAGGGAATCACTTGGTCTGGAGTTCTCCCAATACTGTTTTAGTCAAATCTCTCCCTTAAAGCCATGTGTCCATGAACAGTCTGATAAGCCATTAATTAGTATCTAGTTATACTTAAAACACAAAGGGCAAGATTTTGATATTCAAAGAAATAGGAGGGAGGGGCATTTCAAATCAGTGACGATTACCCAATAAATGGTAACGAATGGGTGACCAGCTGGGAAAAGATCACGCTGGACCTCTACCCCTAGCCTTATATAAGAAAGTAGATTTCGGCTATATCAGTGACTTCAACATAAAACGCACACACGGTTTTCCAACAGGAGAGAAGAATCTGATGAATGATGATTGCCTCTAAAGAAGATGAGTCTAGGAGATGGGGGTAAGAGGAATGGATAATCTTTTACTTATTTTTCTGAATTTTGTAATATTTTGCCTAGTTAAAAAAATCCCAATAAGAAGTACGTCACCGCACCACGGACTTCTGAGTGTAGACCATGCAGCACTCACTGAGTCTACGCTGGATGGACAGAAGTGGACAGAGTCCCTGGAGGAGGCTCTAACGAGAGCCTCATCTTTACTTACCCGGATATGCTGGAGGTAGAGAGACAGGTCTCGGATGAAAGATTTGATTAATCTTTCTTGCATTCGGAAGTTCTTCTCTGTTTCTTCAAATACTTCGTCTTTTATCTGTTCAAGAGAAACAAGTGCCTTTAGCGAATTTAGACTCCCCTCAACCCGTCTTATTGACCAAAGTATCTCTCTTAAGAACACATTCTGTGTCAACTTTACATCTTCCATGTTTCCCTGAATCACGCGGAATTCCTGACTTCTAAAAATGCAACAGCGTATACAGAATAAACTGCAAAACTCAGCAACTGATGATTCTCTATTTGGTACTTTCTACAACTTGTATCATGCATTGTGGTCTATAGAATAAAGGCTGGAGACTACAGACCTACCCTCAATACTGCGGATAAACTGGCTTTCAAGTCACTCAGTCCCTTACATTTCCTTATCTGTGACAGGTGGGACGGAACTGGCCCCTCTCTTCGTGATCATGGTATCTCCCCTGCCAGGTAAGTATTGGCCCCTCTCTTAAATCCCTCCTAGTTTAAGATGCCTACAACCTCTCTCCCCCTTGATTACGTGCTCCCACAGCATCTAGAAGCACAGCGACTTCTGAGTAGATCGAACCTGATTTGCCCTTGCACACGCTGCAAGCAGCTCACCAAGGCACAGAGAGGGTCAGTGGCGGATCCACATCAAGTGTATGCGGGTTCCAACCCCCAGCCAGCGCACACCAGGGGGCGCACTAAGAAGGGGGTGAGGACAATCAGCATCAAGCAGGCTGCCCCAGGAACCCTGAAAAGCGGCTGGAGACATGAACCCTCCAGTGCAGGAACCTCACCTGTGGGGCAAAGCCTGTGAGGTGCTTCAGGTGACTGCTGACTCGGTTGGACTTCTTGATGATGGAGTGGATGTTCAGTTTGGAGATTTTCTCCATGAGGCTGTCTTCATCACCCTTCCGGTACTTGAGGACTGGGGAGTGAGTCACACTGGTGAGTTAAGAAAGCATTTCCTTGGCGTTAAAGGACTTGACCTTAATCTTAATCTTTCTGACCCTGGTGGCTCTGGGCAACATAGCACAAAAATATAATGTATCAGGGAAGGTAATGAACTACCGTACTGATGGTGGGTAGATTATCCATGTCCTACTCCTGAGTAACCATGACCTTGGGAATTTTTATAAACTACTGAGCTCTACTTTATCTCCAAATGGGAGATCAGAGAATCCATATCATAGTGAAATAAATTTAGAAATTAAAAAAAGGCACCTTCCTGAGTATGAATAAACTACAAAATGAGTCTGGCAACCCAAACTAGAGGAAATGCTTGCTTTCAAAGCACTTATAACAGACAATAACAATCCAAGTCACTATTTATGGACACACAGGACACTGAAGCGCAGCAGTCAACGTGGGGAACGCAGATAACGTGGAGGAAAACCATGTTAGATAAAGTGGGAAGAGAGGCACCTCCCTGAGGAGGTGAACTATCAATTCCGCATGATCGCCATGCTGTACTCACAGCCTGTCCAACCTAAAGCCGCAGCAAGAGCTTCGATGCAAGGGAAAGAAATGGTTTGACTCATCTAGTGGTAGAGAGAGGGCGGCTTAGCAAACGGCTGCACGGTATTGGACAAGGAGCCGAGAGGCTCAGACCACGAAGGCCAGCGACCAAAGTGGGCAGGACTGATGGCCAGACGCTGGGCACACAGGGGTTTCCTGAAGAACACCCTAACTTCAGCAGCAGCAGCAAAATACCCAACTAGACGTGCAGCGTAAGCAGCGCAAGGGCTCTCCAGGCAGACCTCCTTCCCTGCTTCTCTCACCCAGGTCCTTCCGACGTTTGTACTCATTAATGTTGATGTTGATTTCCTTGACTGCAAGCACCGCGTTGGTCAAGGGCACTTTATCTGGGTGGGCCTCTGGGGTGGAATTCCGCAGCTCCATGAGCAGCAGCGGGTAACGCATGACTCTCTGCACTGGTTTGATGAGGAAGGAGCCCAGGTTAATGTAGTTTGTGCATCCCCTAGAAGAACAGGGAACAGACTTTAGTCACAACCGCAACTCAACACAGGCAGTAAGGGCTGTTCCTAAGTAATTGTCCTTCCATCCCACTTTCTCATTTCACTCATCCAACACATATTGACTGGGCACCTGATACATACAGGTAGCGCTCAAGGTGCAGGGCTTACTAATGACCCAACTGGGGATTCTGTCTCTGCCCTGGTGACGGGCGATAGGAGACAGGCACTAGACAAACATAAAACATATAAAGTGTCAGCAGTCCAAATGCTATGGAGAAAAAAACAGCGATGCGGGAACATTCTGTCTAGAAAAGGGGGTAGAAAAGTGAATGCATCAATTGGAAGAGAACTTACCATTCGTTGTACAGGCTCCTATCGGCCAGTGAGCATGGAAAGAAGAGACAGCTGATTAGAGTGAATGCGGATAAGAATTTCACATTCTTGTCAGATCATGCTAGTTCCAACAAATGCGTGTTTTAGTTGGGCAGAGAAAAATAATTACACAGGACAGAAAGGAAATTATGAAAGTCTAAGGTGGCATATCTGGTCTATTAAAAATGAGTCAGCCCAAAGTTTCACCCCGATCTGCTTAGACAGAGACTTACTGCCTCCCCAAGCCCTGAGAATTGGCCCGCTGGTCAGGAACAATGGAATCGAATCTTATCACCTAAACTGTTGTTTATTGGGGCCCAACTACCTGGCTGCGTCTGACCTGAAAATGCTAATGTACTATTTTGTATGTATAGATAAAAGTGATTCAAACAGATAAAAGAACAAGCTGGAAACCACTTAAGATCTCCTGGACATGCTGGGAAGAGGCGGGTGACGCAATAGGACCTGTAACACCGCCACACACTTAGGAGCAAGCGGCGTTGCCCAGTCTGGATGCACAGGGTGGTGCCAGCACATCTGCCTGCGTGAGACGACGGGGTCACTTCGGAAAGGCACAGCTAAAGAGCGACGGTGGGCGCCAAGTGCTCAAAATTCCTACTTAAGATCTGCCAGGGAGTCCTGAAGATGCTTCTGGATCTTTTCATCCTTCTCATAGATGTCCAGTAGCGAAATGGCCTCATCATGATTCTGGCAGTAAACCTTGTATGTTTCCTCAAGCTCATCCCGGTGACTGAGAAACACAGGTCCTTGGGGAAACACACAACACAGGCTGCTTTTAGTAACCTTCTCGGTGTCGGAAATGAAAGGCACATAGCCACACTTTATCCTGTAAGAAATGAGACTCCATCGAGTAAGAAACTCCCTTGTCATAGCTTAAAACTGGATTTACTTAAAGCAAAACTTGAGAATCATGGCTCCTTATGCTTACTTTCCAACACACACACACACACACACCCTTCCAGTCCCTCTTCAGCCCGGCAGAACACAGGGTTTGCAAGTGCTCTCCACACAGGAACGTGACCAGAACCTGCAAGGACGCCTCACCCTCCAAGGCCTCGGAGCTCTCCACAGGGACAGAGAGGCCCTTCTACGGCAGCAGCTGACACCCTCTGCGCATGCATTAAATATAGAGGACTAAGAATGACACTTATTTTAATGAAATATCTACAATATAAAAAAAAATCCCAAATCTGTGACACAGTGAAATGACCCTATAATCACCATCGTTCTCCATGGGTGATGACCGGCATCTGGCTCCGAGTTGCCGAGGTCTCGGCGTATCTGCCATAACCTGTGACACGCACATGTGACTTCAGCTTATGACAGTCTAAGTGCTGCTAAATGAAGTTTTGTTTCCTACACTTGTACTTTAACGCTAAATTTAATTAAAAATTAGTGAAAAGAAAGTGTATTTTTTCGACCCGAGGTCACAGACACCTGGAATATACCCACACGAGCAGCCAGGCACAGGAACAGTCAGTCCCCAAGCAAACTCTGCCGTCTCCTTGGACTGCTGCTTGAACATTCTGTCCCGACTTATAAAAGCCGCCCTTTCTCTCGCCCTTCATTCCTTCTCTCAATATATACTTGGTCCGTCCTTCCTCAGATTGTACTCTTTCCCAGAAACATCCTCCCCTTACTACTTCTCCCTCAAAATATGATCCTACCCACGGCTTCCCTATAACTACTTCTCCCAGTTGCGGTGGGCAGTAGCTCCTCCCTCACGGGAGCCCACCCTCGATTTTCTCTACAGATGTCACCTCCGCCCTCTAAGTTGTGCCGGTGGAATTCCCTGTTCTTGCACACGTCAGTTTCTTTTTAGGTTATTTCTTGGATTACAGCTCCTTTCTCTACAAGGAGCTTGACTTTCCCACAGCCAGCACCCGTGCCGGCCCATCTCCCTGACACCTGCTCTGCCCACTGCAACAGTCAGGCCCCAGAGCGGGGCGGGGCAGCTTCTCCATCTTCAGGCCCACTGGCATCCCACACCACCAGGGCCTCTCTAGTTGGACCACCCCGGATCGCCCTGCCTCCTCCTCTCACCTGCTCCTTCATCTCCTTTCCCTCCTGGCATTCCCAGAACCTTCCCTCGTGCGCCGATGCACACGCACCCTCGTCCAGTCACTGTCCTTCAGCCTCCCTGACTGTGACTATTCGACATCAACAACAAACTACCAGAGCCAAAAGCCACACCTCAATTCCTAGTGTCTTTCAAACTGTGGGCCACAACCTACAAATGAGTTGTGAAGTTTATTTCAGGGATTATGACCAGCATAAAATGAAATAGAAAATACTGGCTGTCATAAAGTAAGCATACGAACACACAAACACGCACCCTGGATCGTTATATAAAATATTTCTTTATGACCTATTACGACATGTCCAGTTCCCAGGTACTTCTTCCTCATTTCACCTTCCTCATCTTCTAACTCATCCAAGCCCTCTCTCCCTGTCTACCGCTTCTTTCTTCCCCCTGGATCCTGGCCTGGCTGGACTAGAGCTCTGTTCAAGACATGACTAATTAATTCAATGTCGCCACCTCACTGTATACTTTCCATTTCTATCCCAGGTCATAAAAATACTTAGAAGGCACATTGTGGAAAGGGAAACAAGTTTATTAGTGGAGAGCAAGTCAGAAAAACATGCTACCTTTCATGATTTAAATAAAAAGGGGATGAGGGACTGGGAAAAAGAAAGTAGCTATGTAGTTGTTGGTTACAGCTGAACTGTCTCTGGAAGGTGATACAAGGAAATTAGTACTTGGTTGCTTCTGATTAAGAGTTGGGTTGCTAGGGACCAGGTAGGAGACTTTTCCTTCAATAGCTTTTTTATACCTTTGTAATTATGAACCTCTTGAAGGTGAAAATAAGTTAAATTAAAAACATGAAAATAAAATAAATTTCCTTATGCAATTCATCTCAATCTGTCCTTTGCTAATGGCTCAACTAAGCTTTATTTTGCCTTCTCAGAACCTTCTCTTATCAGATGTTCAAAATCTTGTCCTTCTTTAGTTCTCTGCTACATACTTTTGGGCCCTCTGGCTGACTAAGGCAGAGTCCGCTCCGCTGGAGTCTCATACACGCTCGACCTCACTGCGTGCACCTGAGGCCACCACAGGTGCCCCTCGCTCCTGCTCCTGCTCCTGCTCCTGCTCCTGTTCCTGCTCCTGCTCAGGGCCGAGCCTTTCAGCTGCTTCCAGTTCAATCCTCCACAATGCCGGCCTACACCAAATCCCTTGCACTGGGTGCAGAAGCAGAAGGGGTGGAGAGATAACCACAGTTGATGCCTTATGGGGGTGGAATTACAGATGTCTAAGATATTTTCCTTATTGTTGTCATAATGTAGATGTAATAAAGTTGGAAGAAAAATGATTAATTGACTGGTTAATTATTAAGCCTTTCCAAATGCCAACAGTTACTCTCATTTACTTCATAATTCAAATAAATGACCCACAGATACTTCAAATGCCTTATAAAATCTTATAAATTGGTTTTTCTGTTTTATCATCACGCTGAAACAGGTTCACCGTGATTTCCTCCTCGTCAATCAATGTGTGTTTCTCCTTCCTCAACCGCCCTGATCTGGCCAGTTAAGCCGAGAGCTTAACTGGGTTGAGGAAGGAGAAACACACATTGATTGACTAGGAGGAAATCACAGTGAACCAACCTGTTTCATTCAGCTTTGCTTACCACTCATTCCAGAAAGTTCTAGGTGGACAGCTCTTCTACGCAGAGGTTAATGGCCTGGGGGTCAGTCCGATCAATTATCAGTCTTGTGACCTGGAGCAAATTACATCATCCCTCGATGCCTGTTTCCTCATCTCTAAGGTAAGACAGACAGCCCCTAACCTCACAGGTGGTGGCAGGCAACAACGAGATCAAGCTTGACTGTCTTGAAAGGCTCTGTGGCTCGAAATAAACCCTGTTCACAGTGCTGCACGCCAGCTAACCTCCCACAACCACCACCCTGCAGGAGCGGGGAGCCCCAGTTCTGTGCCTGTATGCCCCTCTCTCAGGAGGGCCAGGTGATCACTGCCTGGCTAAGCTGACATCACGATCCTATCCCAAGGTCAGCCATCACTTCAGGCTTAAGCATTGACCTAGTTCCGGCCAATGAGAAATAAAGAGAAACCACGCAGGAGAGCCCTGGGAAAGGCAAGTTCACTCTTCAATGACATGGTCACTTCTCCTTTCTGGCTGACACCATGGGACGGTGAGGTGGCTAAACATGTGGCAGCATCCTGAGACTTCGATTCCAAGCAACCAGCTAAACGATAGGATGTCCTTCCCGCATGGTGCCAGAGCTAATCTTCAACTGACAGAAAACGGCAGAGGTGCTGGGACACCAGTTCCGAGGGCAGCTCAGACAGCACGGGCCCATCTTGAGCTGCCCCTCGCGCCACTCAGTCCGGGGAAAGCAGCTGCTGTGTCCTGAGGACAGTCTGTGGAGGCCCCTCTGGCAAGAGCTGTGTGAGTCTCCTGGAAGGGGATCCTCAAGGCACATGACAGCAGCCCAGGCCCAACCTACCTCCTAACAGACGAAGCCAGAACCACCCAGCTACGCCACTCCCAGATTCCTCACCCACAGAAACTGCGAGATAACATGTGTCTGGTTTTAAGTTGCTGAGTTTTGGTATAACAATAAGTAATTCATATAGTTCCCTTGTTTATTAGAAATAGATGACTATTTTCCGGACATTTTGTGTAATGACCAGATAAATACATTTTAAATAATGACTCAATGATGTAGAATTGAGTTTCCAAAAACTGCTGTCATATTATTATTTACATGTATATATTCCATTGAAAATATATAGGGTGACCCCCTAAACTGATCTCATGGCTCACTAATGGCCGCAGCTGTCAGTCTGAAAGACATCGTATTATGTAGTATCTCAAATTCATTGCTAATACCCTATAGCACCACAAAGCAGGCTGTAGATAAAAGAAGCAGCAGGGGACCAAATACTCTATGAGCCAAGTAACTAAAATTTCATTTTCCTTACAAAACCCCTCAGTACCAGCAAGATGCCCCCTCAACCACCCATCAGTGAAGTTTAAAAAGATGGCAAGGGCTCATACCTACAGTGTCGCAGATTTCCAGATCAGCCAATAACTGCTTTGAGACCTTAATCACCATCTGCATATTTCCAAAAAGTCCCTCAAAATCAATGTTTGGTACCTGAGAACAGGAAACAAAATGTCAAAATGCATGGAAATGAAACCGACGGCAAATTACTTATTACCGTATTAGGAACATCTCAAAGGTGGTACAAACATTGCTCAAGGTCATCTTTCCTCGCACAGAAACATCAACACTATCTTTAGTGTCACCCTTTGTCCTTGATCCAGTTACCCTCGGCTCACCTTACATTCCCTCCATTATTTTAGTAAAGTGACTATGGAACCAATTGGGTTTATAATTATACTGTGATACAAATCTACCCCCACCCCCTGCCAGTTTGCAAAATCAGATGGCACCGCTCACTCCCTACAGAAGTTGGAAGTGAATGCTCCAGATGGTCAAGTAACAAGCAGTAAAGACTATAAATCCTCAAGATACTGTTAGCCTTTCCTGGCTATCTTCAGCATATACAAGAGTGCCTCACACATATACAAGTTAGTGAGAGTTTCCTGAATTAATATATCCATATATAATGAAGTGCTCAAACTAGGTTACCCAGCACCCCCAACTTCATTAGATCATTGCACAACCTTCCAGCAAAGTAACAATCCAGATTCCGTCAAACTGTTTACAGGAGCCCCAGGAATAAAACTGGGAAACTGCTGTAGTAATCTGGTAAGCTGACAGTGGACATACATGGCAGGATGCTGAGGGCGTAACAGCAGCCTGACCTTTGAATTAACAGCAGCAGCAGCAGCCACCACAGTCGTTATTTCAAACTCAGTGAATCTTAGGGGTAAACATTCCTCTTTCCTAACAGGCTTGGAGAACCACAAGCCAGGTAGAGCAAACTTCCTCCTACAGTTCCCACCTGTGCCTGCTGCAGAGGTACCATGATCCGCTCAATGCACATTTCCAGATCCCGGATGTAGTCTCTTTCTGTCTGAAGAAGTTCTTCTATGACCTTGGATCTCTTTTCCAGCATCCTCTGTTCAGGGTTTCCAGTAGACACAGACCCAGAAGAGGCCATTGGTGATGAAGACTGGGAGGAGAGGAGTGTCATTTCTAGAAGGAAAAAGAGGACTGGTCAGCAGCTCTGGATGGTGGCACGACTCTCCAGTAGTGGAACTGGAAAGAACATGTTCCCTGAGAACCGAAGGTCTCACATTTGTCCACTAGCAGGAATTCCTACCCCACACATCAGTTCTAACCAAGAACAGACAGAGAGTTTAGAAAAGTTATCCCTGCAGAGAGAACGTCTCCATCTGTGTGATACCATTTCTAGAACTTGTCAAAAGAAGGAGTAGCTAGTCCACTGTATGGAGACAACACAGTGTGTACAACCTTCTTAGGAAAGAGGTTGAAAGTTCTGATCAAGAAGTGCTTTCCCTAAATTAGATATCACACCTGTCCCCTGTCTCAGCAGTAGAAATACCAAGCTGGGAATTCAAAACACTGACATGGCACATGAAAAAGAATATTATTGGGATGACATATTAATACCACCTACAAGGAAGACAGGAGGTGGGAATTACCTGTGGGAGTCCTGGGTGACATTGTGATGGAAAATGTTATCAATGTTGATAACATTCCTATATAATGAAACACAAAAATGTTGACATTCTCCCTATGAAAACATCAATGAAGATTCACCAGCAGGTTCTGTTGCTTCAACTACTCCAGAAGACAGATACAATAATACAGTAAACATAAAGTTATTTCATGGTATTTTCAATTAAAAGAACCTCTACAGAACCACATTGCATGATCTAAAAATAAAAGCAAATTATGTACCTTGTCACTAGCTTTTACAGCCACCTGTTACATCATTCTGCAACCATCACATAAAATTTGGTCCAAGCACAAATCATCAGTGGACAGTTCTATTGGCAATAGTGAGGTTCGATGAGTTGCTCAGCTTGGATTTATTACAAATTACTTATTGATTACAAAAATGAAAAGTCACTATATAGTGGAGTAATGGAAAATACCATCACTGACTAGTCAAAATTAACATCATTGGGCCTTCCTGGTGGCCCCAAGGGTTTAGACAGCACGAGTTTAATCCCTGGCCAGGGAGGTGACCCACATGGCGCAGCAGACTGCTCCTGTCTCACCACTGCTCCCCTCAGCAGTGTGTTTCAGTTCATCTGACTGTTCTGCTCCCCACTCTGTCTTGGTGAATCCTCTCACCCCCACACCTCTGGCCTGTACCCCAGCTTTTGTATGCATAAACAAATCAATCTTTTAAAAAATTATCATCATCAGGGGCCTCCCTGGTGGCGCAGTGGGTTAAGCAACGCACTATGAAGCAAATCGCAGCCACTGCAGCACAAGTTCGATCCCTGCTGCCCGCCAGGGAGGGGACCCACATGGTGCAGCAGACCTCTCCTGCTGTGCCCGCTGCTCCCCTCAGCAGTGTACTTCCATTGATCTGCCTGTTCTGCTCCCAGCTCTCTGTGGTGAATCCTCTCACCCCCCCACACTTCTGGCCTGTACCCCAGTGCTTGTATGCATAAATAAATAAATCTTTAAAAAAAAAATTATCATCATCAATGTGACTCAGACATCATGAGCTTCCATGTCACATCCTTTAGGTAATGATCCAGTCAAAAATGCACAATCTGAAGAAACCCTGAGGAAATCCAACACCAGAAAAACCCAAACTGAGGACTTATAGTCCTTAAAATGTCCTATCACAAAAAAACAAAGTGAGCCTGAAAAACAGCTCTCAGGCAAAGGTAACTGAAGAGACGACAAATAAATGTAGTATGTGATTCTGAACTGGATCCTGGTCTGTGGGGAAAAGACAGAACGAACAACACTGGGTCAGCTGACGAAACTGGAATATAAACTACAGATCAGAAAAATAACGAAATCAATTAAAATTTTCTTGAAATGACAAATCTATGCGTTCATGTCTGAGACAACCCATATTAAAACAAAACAGACACTGACGCTTACTGGGACATGGTTAACTGTAGTGATGAATACAAGTCAGGAAAAAATAGATACAGATATCTAGACATGGACATAGCTATCCAGAGAACAAAAGTAAGAACATGGTAAAATGCTGACGACTGGTAAACTTGAGTAAAGGATATATGAAGGGGCTTTGTACCTCTGCAACTTTATGTAAATTTGGTATTATTCAAAATAAGTCTTTGAACTTGACTTTCAAGCATAACTTAATCAAAATGCTAAATTACAGTTATAAATTAACTGTACTGCACATAAAATTTATTTTCAATGGCCTTGTTTTAAATTTTCTTTGTGATTTTAAAGCAATAGAATCTCAGTAAAAATATGTTTCATGAATGACAAAAGCAGCTCATTTTTGATAACGGATTAAAAAGTTCTGGAAAAGGAGAACATTATTGAAATCCTACCATGAGATAGACATTTTAAATACTACATTCCTGAGTTTATTCACACCAAAACTCTGAAGTTGTCTTACTGCTCCAATTTATAGGTATGAAAATGTAGGCTTTGAAAAATTGACTCTTTCGCATTACAAAATGAGTAAAAGGAGTTCTGGAATTAGGATCTAAATATATCGAAATCCAAACCCTACGCACTTAATCCTGGCACTATTTTTGTCTCACTAGACTGGAATCTCAACTAGAAAAGTCAGGAGCTTATTTGTTTCAAATCTTAAAACTTCACTGGCATTTTCTGCAAGAAATCCAAGTTGTTTTGATTGTAATAGTTCAAAGTTTAGCACACTAGCAAGCACTCATCAATCACAAGCCAGCAATTACACTTTAAAACAGAGGAAATAATATGGTAACATTTCTTAAAAACTGTCAGCATCTTTTGGGGGGCAGGTAGGTTTATAAACTCTTGAACAGTCTTTAAAAGACAGATTAAAAAAACGGCAACAATCCAGTATAATGTATTTTGCTAAACTGCACTCTCCCTGGGACCCCAATACCCGAATTTCTAACAAAATCCTAATAAGTTTTTTCGGAGGCTGCAGGGGACCTTCAGTTTCATACATATATTAATATTCAAAGATTAAGTCCAACCAGAAATAACTGGTTTGTATTATTAACTCCAAATGGGTGTCTGCTACAGCCAAGTGTAAGAAGGTAGCCCCCACCCTCAGCCCCCTGCAGTAGAGACAGGCTTTGAATCTTGCTGGGGAGTTGCAGAAAGTCCATTTTTACCTCTAGGCCTCAATTTCCTCACCTGTAAAATGATAATAAAACTTGCTTTGCAAAGTTGTTGAGGGAATTAAACAAGGTAATAATGTGTTAGTCCTTTTCCCATGAAAAATTCACATGCACCAAACCAAGGTAAAACGCCCCAAATAGGAAATGCTCTGTTCAGATACCCTAACGTTCTACTTCTCTGTAAGACAAAATCATTAAGAAAGAGGAAGCACATGGAGGAAATTGGGGCCCAACATCTATCAATAAAAGGTGCAGACCAGTCCCTTCTTCCTTCCTCAATGCCCTGGAGGGGGTAAGGAGCTGGGGCTGACCACACTAAATTACCCCCAGATAAAACAATTAGGGGCGGCTCCTTTCTCTGTTTCCCTTTCCATCACCCCGCCCAAAGTCGGATTCCACTTTCTCATGGTGCCCCCTCCCCCTCCGTTAGTGCATTACCCCCAAGATCAGTCCTCCAAGAGCGCTAAGGAAGGGGTTCCAGTCACCAGCAGCTCCCCACTAGTATAACAACCACACTGCAAAGGAGAGTTAAATGGGAAGGCCACTCACTCTTCCCTGGCCTCTGAAAGCTGGCTCTGCCTGCGGGACGATGTCTGAATCCCGGGCTAGGTCCCCAGCCGCACCTGAGCGGGAGGAGGCTGCTCGGTTCCAGCTGCCTCCTCGCAGGCTCCCGCAACCCCAGGTGCAACTTGCGGAGTCAAACTTGTGCGGCGCATACGGGTGGGTCGAAGCTTACGCAGGCGGAGGAGAATCTTCCCAGAGCTCTGGAATGTTCAGCACCCCCCTAAAACCCTTTGAATAGGGTCGGCTTTCCCCGCCACCCCCAAGCCCTCCCATATTTACATATGAATGACCCCAGTCCCCCAGACTATCACAGCAGGGCCAGTTCTAAAGGATGGAGCTGGAATCCGTGGTCCTGGACCGAGGGGGAGCCGGCCAGCCTGGCGGGCGCGGCGCTGTCCCGCCCAGCTCTCTCTTCTAGTCCAGAAAGTGTGACTGTACTTCAGGAGTCTTCATTTTCTTATTTCTTTTTTGAGGGGCGCCCTTACGATTTTACTTATTCGTTTCTCTCTAACTTTAAACAACACGCCATTACTTTACACCCTTGTCTGTTTTCTCACTAGAGAGCATCTTTCCTCAGGCCTGGTCACCAGTCTCCCACCTCTGAGCACCCACAGACCTGCCTCCACCACAGCCCACCTGCTCACTAACTCCTTCCCTCCGTTCTCTTCCCCCCTCACCCTCCTGGACACCTCAGATCTGAGGTCAGTTTTCAAGGATCCATTTTAAAGTGTCTTTGACCCTTTGTTTGGTATCTCCATATTCCACACACTTAAGTGAAACCATCTGGTCTTTACCTTTCTCCTTCTCCCTTGCTTCACTTAGGATGCCTTAAAAATTTTTTTTAAAAGATTTATCTATGTATGCATACAAGAGCTAGGACACAGGCCAGAGGCATGGGGGATGGGGGGAGGTGAGAGGATCCACCCGAGACAGAGTGGGGAGCAGAACAGGCAGATCTGCTGAAATACACTGCAGAGGGGTGCAGCGAGCGAGACAGGATGGGTCTGCTGAGCCATGTGGGTCCGCTCCCTGTACAGGGATGGAGCCCATGCTGCAGTGGCTGTGCATGCTTCACAGTGCTGTGCTTAACCCCTTGTGCCACCTGGGAGGCCCTCAAAAAATTTTTAATCGAACATACTACCTCTTACTTTCCCTACCCCTGCTTGGAATGCTCTTTTTAGGAAAAGTGTTCTGAAGGCCCGTCTGTCTATGGTGACAACAGGTGTATCCCACAGCTGGCAGCCTCTGTCTGAGTCCTTTGCCCTAAGACCTCTCTTCTGCAGTCTCTCTCCAGGCCAGGAGTGACCCTCACTTGGCCGGGCTTTGCTAAGAGAACCACACTTCCTACTTCAGGTACCTGGCCATAAAGCCATCAGAATGCACCAGTCTCAGCTGGCTGACCCAGGACGGTGAGAACAGCACAGAGTGACTCACAGGGGCTGGGAGTTCCGATCACAGCTCAGACACTTATCCTTTAAAAAAAAAAAACCCCAATGCAAAGGAAGTTGTAGGACATGCCATTAAACCTGCAAAACCTCCATATATTTCCACTTACACATATAATCTATAGTTACACGGTAAAAGGTCTGGAAGGAAAACACCCCATTTATCAGAGTGAGCCTTGGGGAGGGAACTGGGATTTGGGGTAGAAGGAAAGATGCAGACTTGAGTTATTAAAAAGATTAGTAAGCTACTTTTTAATCTTATAAGAATATATTAATGTCTTGCCAGTAATTTAAAACAAACGGTCATGCTAACTGAGATACGTCACTACTGGTGAACTTCTAAGCCATCTGAGAGAGGACAGCTTGTGGCAAAGAGCCCTGCCCACTGCTTCTAAATTCACATGTCAGCCTTCAACCGGTGAGGGTTCCGGGGTGGGGAGGCCCGGGGCTGCTGCTTTCCCCCTCATCTGGTGAAGCGCCTTTCAGCTGGGTGTTTTAACTAACTTTTACACGGCCCTCATTACTACGTGTGCCAAGCACTGTTCCGGGCGCTCTACCAATCAAGAGTTTATTTAAATTCTCATCAAGCCCCTGCTGATGTCCCCACTTCACCGACATGGAACGGAAGAGAAATCAGTCACTGGCCCAGTGGGCAGAAGACAGACCTAACTCTGGCTGGCTCCAGCCTGTGTCCCAGGCCAGTAGCTGTTCGGCGCAGTCCTCTTCCCCGCCCGGCAATCCTGGGAGCTGCGACAGCAGTTTACTTCTGGGTTCTGGCAGGCAAGTGGTGGTTGATGATAAAGCCGGCCTCAAGTTTCCATTGCATGACTCAAACTCTTCAGGTCACACCTGGCCCACCATTAAGTGAACAGTTATTCAATGAAGCAAACGTGCACCTGTTCTTATCACTGTAGCTACGAATCCCTGCTCAAGTACAATGTAATAAGCCCACACAGAATCAAATCCAGTAAGGTTACGGAGAGGAAATATTCAGTAGTATTCCGGCTAATTCATGGCAAAAATCACATGAAAAGAGAAAAGATGGAGAAGGCCCATTTTCTCAGGTTGATTGATGGTTCTTTTTTGCTTTAAGTGCTAGTCACATTGAAAAAGGGAAGAGCGACCAGTCCTGGTGGTGCAGTGGGTTAAGCAACGCACTATGAAGCAAACCACAACCACTGCAGCACGAGTTCGATCCCTGCTGCTGGCCAGGGAGGGGACCCACATGGCGCAGCAGACCTCTCCTGCTGTGCCCGCTGCTCCCCTCAGCAGTGTGTTTCAGTCAGTCTGCCTGTTCTGCTCCCCACTCTGTCTCTGGTGAATCCTCTCACTCCCCCGCAACTCTGGCCTGTTTCCTAGTTCTTGTATGAATAAAAAAAAAGGAAAGAACAAGACACCCCACCCCTGCCTTTCAGGAAAATTCAGCTCCTTCCTGGAAACCCTGAAAGGTTTGGCACCCAAAGGGACAGGGCAACAGGTAAAAACCTTTTAGACTTGCTCTACTTAAATTTTAAAAAAAAGTAAAATCCTTTAACCCCAGTCTACCTACTTTTAGGGCTTTATGTTATTCTATGTATCTGATTGAACAAATGCACAAAGATGTACTTAGAGGAATGTTTATCGATGAATGAAAAAATTAGAAACTTACTGGCCACAAAGATCGTACTGTTTGTGTATTTTTAAAAATTAAGTATAAACTCGGGTTATAAGATAAATAAGTTCTGGGG
This sequence comes from Galemys pyrenaicus, assembly GCA_019455555.1. Lineage (NCBI taxonomy): Eukaryota > Metazoa > Chordata > Mammalia > Eulipotyphla > Talpidae > Galemys > Galemys pyrenaicus. Next base: position 3,155,784 of record JAGFMF010011406.1, on the reverse strand, counting down.
ATATAATGCACCACATGGCATCCACAGTTAATACTGTAGTTTGTATTTGAAAGTTACTAAGAGAGTAAATCTTAAAAGTAAGAACTTTTAAGATTTCCAAGGCAAAAAACTCACTGTGTGGGGTGATGAATGCTAACTAAACTTACTATGGCAATCATTTTGCAAAATAGTATGGTGTACATCCTAAACACAGTGTTATAAGTCAGTCATATATCTCAATAAAACTATAAAAATAAATAATAAAATTGAACTATAATACCATAGGAAGAAATGTAACAGGGTGGTCCTAGGAAAAGGGGAAGTTCCAACAGGGTGGTCTCAGGAAAAGGGGAAGTTCCAAAAATCCTGGTTCCACCCTAAGTGGGTGGAGCTAAAAAAAATAAAAAAATTTTCTGCAAAGAAGAAAAAAAAAAAAAAAGATGGAAAACAGCAAGGAGACCTGAAGCACGTAGAGCAAAGAAACATGTAAAAAAACTGTGCTTACTTTTTAGTTTTAAACTAGTTAAAACAAATGTAGGTAAAAGAGGTTAGCAATAGCAGCTTTCATCTTAATTTTAATTTTGCTCTTTTCCTCCCAAATTTGTCTAACTCTTTCTAACCCTTTTCTATGAGTCTCTACTAAAAAGTCCTTTAAATGTGTACCAAGTTTTTAAGCCTTGCTTTGGGCCAATCCTATTTAGCTAAACTTTTACCCTCAAGGAGATGGTTAACTCTAAATGCTTAACTTAGTAACTATATTCTTTGTTCTTTCTTTATTGTACCCTAGTTGTATTAAAGTTCCTTTCCATTAAAAGTTTTGTATGTTTGTCTTAATGCGGCGAATGGCAAAACCCATTCAAAAAAGGCAAGCTTAAAAGTTCTAGAGTGCTCCTCTCCCTGCCCTGTAACAGAAATACATTAACAAATACATTAAACAGAAACAACCAAAATTTCTCCCACAAGGGGTTGGTTAAATAAAAGAGGGCATACCTGCATAGATTATGATGGCCACTGAAACACAGATTTATGCTCATTAACGTGGGACAGTATCTAATGTGTGTTGTTAAGTGAAAAAAGCAAGTTACAAAACAGTCTATGAAAAATTACAACAGCTAAAAAGGGCAAAAATACTAATTGCATATATTTGGAAAAGAAAACTCTTGAAGGTGATGGAGATTCTGATTTTTTTTTTTTTCAGTCTTTTCACTTATTGTATTTCTAGTTCTTCTGTTGTGAACATGTAATCTTGATATTGTTACAGGGCAGGGAGAGAGGCACCCTAGAACCTTTAAACTTGCTTTTTCTGAATGGGTTTTGCCATCCACTGCATTAAGATAAACATATAAAATTTTCAATGGAAAGGAATTTTAATACAATTAGGGTACAATATACAAAGAACATAGTTACTAAGTTAAGCATTTAAAGTTAACCATCTCCTTGAGGGTAAAAGTCCAGCTAAATAGGATTGGCCTAAAGCAAGGCCTAAAAGCTTGCTAAAGGACCTTTCAGTAGAGACTCATAGAAAAGGGTTAGAAAGAGTTAGACAAATCCAGAAGGAAAAGAGCAAAATTAAAATTAAGATGAAAGCTGCCATTATTAACCTCCCCACGGGTCTCTCACCCACATGTGTTCCAACCAGTCCAAGACCAAAAAGCAAGCGCAGTTTCTTCACATGTCCCTCTGCTCCACGTGCCTCCTCCAGGTCTCCTTGCTGCTCTCCATCCTGCTTCCTGCTTCCTCCCTCCTTCTGCCCTCCTTTCTGCAGAATTTTTTCCCCCCTGTTTAGCGCTACCTACTTAGGGCAGAACTGGGATTTTGGAACTTCCCCCTTTCCTGGGGACCACCCTGTTACAATATGACAAAAAAATAATACCGTGGAGAAGAGAATTTTGCTATAAAACAAGAAATATTCCAGCACTAATAGTGAGCTCTCACTCAATGAAAGAATTCTTCAAATTCCTTCTTCACTTTTCGACAATCTGAGGCTTCTTTCCTGACCTAATCCCTTCACCTTACTTAAGAGATAATGAGGTACTGCTGAAATAACGATCTGCTGGTGCAGTGAGGAAAGCAAGAAGACACCAGTGCCTGCTCCTAAGCTGCTGCCCTCAGAGGAGGCCTCAGAGGATCAGCCTCTGCAGTCTTCTCACCAGGTCCAGCTGCAAAAGTCTTACATCCTGGTTTTCCGAATTACCACATCGCTCAGGCCAGCCCACCCAGCCCCCTCTTCTTTTCCTTCTGCACCCACAGGACTTTTATTTGGACAAGTTTATCCTGCTCAGTGCAAAACTTTCAGCTCTGGGGTCATTGTCTTTTTTCTGAAGGCCTCCCTGCTGCTTTAGCTCTGCCTGCCCCGCCTATCTGGGCCAAGACCCCAAGTAAAATCCCTGCTGGGAGGGGTCCCACCTTGGGAAACCTAGCCCCAGTCTCCGCATCCCATCCCCTTCCTTTCGCAGGACTCTCTCCTGGACTGGAGAAGAGCCTGGTGCCCAAAGCTGAGGGTCAGTGCCTTCTGCTGCTGCCGAGAGAGCACAGTTAACATGAGGATTCACCAAACACACAAATCCTAGAGACGTGCTCCTGCCATGATTAAAACTGCCTGGTTATCCATGTTACTTAATCTTTAGGGAGCAGCCCTTTAACCCTTTATTAGCGGATGTCTTTTCTCTTTGGAGTCACAGAGTGTGAGATAACCAGGAGGGCAAAGATAGTTTGTGTGAAATTATTAATTAGAAATAAATTATCACGGTTAAGTAGCAAAGTTTGACTGTAGTCAGCTAATAAACTTTACATGAAAACTATTTTCTGCACGTGCGGGGCACACACACACACACTCACAGGATGCTATATTTACCAAATCTCTTGAGGAACAGTGTTATTGCTCATCATTTACAAATGAGGAAACAGGCATCAGGGAATGAGTGACTGCCCTGGGACCACACAGCTAATAAAGCAGCACCCTGGAAACCAGCATCCCAAGCCAGTGCTTTCCATGAATATCAAGGCCTATTCTGGGCTACAGTGTTCTCACTATGGGGGTGGCCACTTCCTGCATTATATCTCCATTTTAATGATGACACTAGAGGGGGCCTACCTGGTGGCACAAGGGGTTGAGCTCAGCACTGTGGGGTTTGTGCAGCCACTGCAGCAGCACAGGTTAGATCCCTGGCCAGGGAAGGGACCCACATGGCTCAGCAGACCTCTCCTGTCTCCCCAGCTGCTCCCCTCAGCAGAGTATTTCATTGCATCTGCCTGTTCTGCTCCCCACTGTGAATCCTCTCACACACACCCTCCCCCCCACCCACACACACACCTCTGGCCTGTACCCTAGCTCTTGTATGCATAAATAAAATAAATAAAACTCCCGCTTGCTATTTAAAAAAAAACAAACACTAGAGGGATGTTTCAAAATTTGTTCATTGACAAAACCCTCTGGCTCTTTTTCTATTTTGTTCTCTAAAGCAGACTTCTTCAGTCTTTACCTTTATTCCTTCCACTTGCTCTCATAACATTTTATATCTTTTAAAATTGCGGAGCCCTTCCTCCCCACAAAGTAATATCAGTAAGCCAAAACTAATATCCTCTTCAAGGTTTTAATTTCAAAAACAGTGTGACTGTCAAGTAGGGCACTACTAAGGAAAGTGATGGGAGAAGGGGCAGAAGTGCAGAAAGCTGAAATACCCTTCAAAGCTTGCTTGAGGCTGAGGGAAGTCACTGCATCTGTCTGGGGTTAACAGCAAATTACAGGGCCCAACTAGATGGTCCTTAAAAATATTTCCATTTGATGTAATGAATCTATTTGAACAGGCAAGACATAAATTTACGAGACCAAGAATAATATAGAAAGGATGAATGTAACCACTAAGGGTTCTGGGGTCTCTGTGCTGGTGCAAGGGCGATGGCTGAGTATGATCTCAATAGCAGCTCCTGTCCACGTCGCGTTCACAATGTGCCAGGTTCCCTGCACTCTTCTAGGTACCTGTGTATCTACAAAATCATCTAATTGTCTTATCACGGAGGTACAGTATCTGGTTTTATTGATGAAGTGGCACAGTGAATTAAGTTACTGGCCTCCCTGATGGCACGGGGGTTAAATCTGAGCACTATGAAGCTATGGGCAGCCATTGAAGCACTGAATTCGATCCCCGGCCAAGGAGCTGACCCACCTGGCGCAGCAGACCTCTCCTGTCTCACCTGCTGCTCCCCTCAGCAGTGGATTTCAGTAGATCTGCTTGTTCTTCTCCCCACTCTATCTCTGGTGAATCCACTCATACCCCACACTCATACCCCAGTTCTTTTTTTTAAAGACTGATTTATTTATGCACACAAGAACTGTGCGGGGGGTATGCTGAGAAGATTCTTCAGAGACAGAGTGGGGAGCAGAACAGGCAGATCTACTGAAGAGAGAACAGCGGGCAGACAGGAGAGGTCTGCTGCACCATGTGGGTCAGCTCCCTGGCTGGGGATTGAACTCATGTTGCAGTGGCTGGTGATAGCTTGATGGTGCTGTCTTTAACCCCTGCACCACAGGGGAGGCCCTATATCCCAGTTTTTGTATGCATAAAAAAATAAATCTTAAAAAATTTATGTAAGAATACACAGGTAGTAAGTAGGAACAAGGTAGGAAGATTCCTAATAGCTCCCAATAGCACTTATAAAGTCATATTTGAACGATTCATTTATATGCTGTTTTCTAGTCGCAGCTGTGAGCTCCTCAAGTCCCCTGCACCCTGCCACCATGACAGCTAAAAGATAGCCCCACCCTCTTCCAGATGCCAAGGCTGGCCGGGCTGGTCAAGCACTGGTATATGCTTGTGGGCTCCAGAGCCCACTACCACCAGACTGGCACCACTGATGGTATGTGGTAGCTGTGATTGAAACTAGGTGACCCCAGCCCACCCTTGCCGCTGTCACGTGGACTGCGGATGTGTGCCTATTCGACGAATGGTTAAGCCATGTGATGAGAGCTAAGTACAAAATTAAGTTGAGTCACTTACACTTACTCACTCTCCTAGGTATTGAAGTTATCTGGCTGACCAGATAGAAATAGAAGCAGAACCTGTAAGAATGTCTCAGGTTGGAGAAACTAGTTATGTGTAACCCGAAGAGAAGAAGGAGTTGAAACTATGAGTAAACGGGAAGTGTTGTCCGCAGTCAGAGGAGACCAAGGCTGAAGTTCAGAGGAAAGCAAAAGTGTCAAGAGAAAGATGAGAGAAACAGGGGAAGTGGACAGCTGGTCCTAGGACCACTGGTCCACTGGTCTAGGGCCTGAAGAGTGTGATCTTTGTCCAACTGGACCATCCACTCCATAAATGTCTGCTGGAAAAGAATACACGTGTGGCAATGTAATGACATCAGATAAAAAGCGCTCTGAGGCCTGCAAAGCATGTACGTTAAAGTGGTGCTACTACTACTACTGTTATTCCTGATAATGAAATTCCACAGCTGTTACTGCTCAGTTAATTCCTATGACTGTCCCTCTCCTCTCTGGAGCGGCACAGACTCTGTAGTCAGCACATGAGATCAACCAAGATAAAAGTGAATGGCTAGGATTGAATGAAATTGAAATTTCATTCAGATATTTCATTCCGGTGGCTTGAATACACTCTAACTCCAGAGATACCAGCTTCATCCATACGTGTAATCAAAGGAAACCTTGACGAGTAGAGTCCTACAGACTTTGAACTATCTCTAACACTAGCAAAAGTGTCTTCATATCTATGTGGGTTTTCTTATCTAGGAAAAAAAAAAAAACAGAAGATTTTCTTGCCTTCTTTTGCTCCACTGTGATCTCTATCCAAACTTTTAAGGACTTGCCCTTATATCTTCATCACCACTTCCTTTCTGAATTCTCTGCACTATACTTTGTCCCCCTGTGGTTCCCATTGTCACCCCACCTCGAGTGCAAAGGTCCTTCCCAGTCCCAGTCCTCTCCTGCATCTCTGCCGCGTGTGACACTGTTTTATGTCTGGGAAGACAGTTTGAAATTTGAGTCTCTCCAAGTGTAGAGAGTCAACAGACACTTCCAGTTTTCCACTGAAACTTCCGAAGTCTCCCTACGCACCTTAGGGACCTCCTCCCAGGACTGAGAGGCACACCGTAGGACTGAGGCCAAACCATAACAGACCTGCCCCACCAAATCTAAGATTCTGCACAGGAGAAAGAACTGATAAGGCAGGACGGAAAAGGGGACCTTCTGGTAGAAGGACTTGGTTTCTGGCCTCCAAGGCTGTCTGAGGGCAGCCACTAAGCAGGCTGTTTCTCAGATGGAGCAGGGGTATGTGGGAAAGAGCAGGAGCGAGGGGCAGGGTACTTCTCGGGGCTAACTAAACCTGAGGCATTTACCAGACTGAGAGCAGGCAGGTCCAGAGTGGGTCACCTGAATCTCAGAGGGGCCCAGGCAGCACCGATCTGGTGGGGCAACTTGTAAAGGGGAAAGGCGCAGACTGGCAAGAGATGAAGAAGCCACCATCGATAAGCACCTGCTATGTTCCAGACATGTGATTAAGTGTTTTATTTGTGTGATCTCACGATGAGACAGATATTATTTACCTTTTACTGATAAAGATTCCAAAGCTCAACAGTAAGGAAATTTGCCTAGAGTTTGCATTTTAGTAAGTGTTGGAGCTGAGGTCTGAATTCACGGCTGGCGGAATGCAAACTACCCCCAGGGCTGTTTCCTCCCTGCAATTACATGCTGTGACTGTGTGACAACCTGGAGGGCGGTGCACACGCTGTAGTGCAGCCAGCAAAGAATGTTAGAAGGCAACAGATTTATAGCACAGGTTACGTTTTACTACAGGTCAAGGAGGCTCTGGGGAGGAGGCATTTGAACTAAATAGGACCGTACTATCAAAAGTTAAATTCTCAAATAAGCAAAGAGTGTTAAAAATGGAAATGACGAGACAATGAGCTGGTTTCAGAGGTCAGAGGGCACATTACCACACTAGGGCTTGACTCCTGGCAATCAGAGGAAACGCAGCACGTTAGGAGCTGATACATACAATAAGGAACTAAAGACAGGAGCCAAAGTTCATCTAAGGAACAGTCGTGGGGGCAGGGAATAGAACACACAAAAACCAACAGAAAGAACCTCAGAATCAGCCTTTTTTTTTTGAGCTATAAGGAATTTAGAAATCATTCAATTCCTATCATTTCACCTAGAGAAAAAATAAAAGGCTAGTGACTAAATACCTCAGTCTCCCAGCCAAAGTCAGGCTTGGTTTCACTTTTATCTTGACAAATACAGTCAGGGAGCTGGCTTTGTCAGGGAGCTGGCTTTGTCAAGGATGGTGCCCAGAAATTCAAGTTAAGTTAAGCCAGTGTTGGGAGATCAACCACTGGCAGTTCCTGGCACCCCATGTCTTATCTTTTCAGTCTTGGGTGCACCCCCCTTTCCCCCCCCATTCCCTGTTACAAACCTAACCAGTGAGCCTATTCTGAAGGAGATCTAGAGAAGCTTTCCACCTAGGAGGAAGGAGTGAAGTGAATTTTTCAGACTGTCCACATTTTTGACTCTAATCTTTGCCCTCTGGTCGTAATCAGAATTCCCCCAAATCAGCCAGAACCAGAAAGACTGGTATGAGGGTAACATGAATAATAAAAGAGAGTTCAAGACATTAAAAACTGCCTCAACAAACTAACTTAATAAATAACTTCAGGGAACTAGAGAAGGCAAAACTACAAGAAAGAGATCACCTCTGTGGGATGAAACTTTTTTTTTTTTAAAGATTTATTTATTTATGCATACAAGAGCTGGGGTACAGGCCAGAGTCACGGGAGGTAAGAGGGTTCACCAGAGCGGGGAGCAGAACAGGCAGACTGACTGAAACACACTGCTGAGGGGAGCAGCGGGCACAGCAGGAGAGGTCTGCTGCGCCATGTGGGTCCCCTCCCTAGCTGGCGGCAGGGATCGAACTCGTGCTGCAGTGGTTGCGGTTTGCTTCATAGTGCGTTGCTTAACCCACTGCGCCACCAGGGAGGCCCTGTGGGATGAAACTCTTAATAAGCCCACTTCACAGATAATTTAGTGAAGGCTCGGTCATGCAGTGACTTGAATACCTAACACATACAAAGCACCAAGAACATAAATAATCTTCTGAATTCCACATGCATTTTAGTGCTCAGCATTCATGTAAGACCCCTGAATGCCAAGGAATGAACAATCTGTTAAACAGATTAAGTCTTCTATTCCCGTAGCATTTGCAAAGTGTAGGGATGAGAGAAAGAGCAGGCCAGGAAAGTAAGTCTTAGCTTGGTGCTGTGATAATGAACTTGCTGTCTCCATAAGACAAACAAAAATATTAAAGGATGAAAAGATATTTGGGATCAGAGATGACTGATGAAAACAAGCAAGGTAGAAGAAGGTTCCCTGAGAATGCTATCTGACTGAGAAAGCTGTTAGATATTCATAGCACCACAGAAGCTCATTTTCCCCAAAGGAATTAAATCTCAAAGGCTGTCCTCACACAAGACACACTTAATAAGATTTTTTGGGACCCAGATTCCTTAAGCACACATGTGTTTCTGGCACCTGAAATAATCACCCTTTAATCTACTTTCATACTTTATCCTTCTAAGAAGGTTGGCTATGTTCATACCTTGGCTGCTTTTTCTGTTCTGCAGAAATTCTGAGCGTCTCAGGGCGCTAGGTGCTGTACGGCGGAGGCAACTATTCCTTCTCCAAGTGTCTAAGCTGACGAGCTCTCTGTCTCCCTTTGAGCTCCTGAGGGGCTCCTCTAAGGCAGGACCCTGAGGAACACCACGATGACCTTCTGGGTCTTCCCCAGCCCGCTTGTCCCACAGAGCATCCCAGGTGGTCTCTCTGCTTCCAAGCGCCATCATTCCTGGTTCGTCGATGTCACAACACTCCAAATTTGTCATCTGATAGGGAGAATCTTTTTCTGTGCAATTCTGATGTTTACACACACGGCTTGCAAGTAGAATATCATAGCCTTTATTTTCTGTATCAAACTTACTGTGATCTGTGGCACAAGTCTTTGCTCTGGGAGAGATGTTGTCATTTTCATCACCAGTCTTGTCCCCTTCAGAGTATTTCATGAATTCTTTACTTTCACTCACACCATTCAAATGTGAGAAGTCCGAAGACTGACCAGCAGTATAATTCCCAGGAACGTGATACAAATCACTGTGGTTTCTATAATAAAAATTAACTTCTTTATAATCCTCAAGATTATAATTAACATTCCTGTGGTTCATATGCCTGTTTTGAGGTTGCTCGAAATCCCCCCCAAAATCATACACACTCCCGCAGGCAGCCCATGGTTCAGTTTCCTTCGAGTCCTTGGGGTTATAATCCAAACTTTCATGATCTCTGCCGCCCTTCCTCTCTCCATACCCTCCAGCCTTCCAGGTTATGTCTGGGCTTCCTGCGAGCCAATCATCCTTCCCAGGACTCAGGTTCCCACAGTCCACATTTTCTGAATTCCTGCGACCATCACAGCCTGGAGTCAAGCTTCCATGGGGCACGTGGTCCTCCCAAGCCTCCTTCATTGCCTGGTAGTCCGTATAGCTTTGCTCACTCTGCTCCAAATCCCAGTATCGACAATCCCTTTTTCTGTAGGGCCAATTCTGCCTGGTGCGACTCGAACCCACGTCATCTTCTCCGTACAGGTCCTCCAGCACTGCGAGGCCACGCCTCCGCGGACCCCTCCAACCTTCATACTCCCAGGTGGAGCCCCAGAGTCCTTTCTTCTCTGCTTCTCTTTCATGTTTTTCGATCTTGTAGGGCTCACACATATTCAGGGTGCTCAAAGACCCAGGTTTTGCTTCTCCATTCCATGGGCTGGGCTGGAGTGTGGACAGGTGCCGTTTAGCCCGAGGCAGTACCTGCCCTTAAATGTCTCCCGAAGCTCTTCTTGCTACTCAGTTGAGAGCTCGGAGAAGTGTGGAGTTATTTCGACCTCAGGATCCAATCGGTGAGAGCTGCGGTATCTTTCCCCACACAGGCCCGAAGATAATTAGTAACTACTGTTCATGTGATTACAGTTGGCAGCTTTGTTTGGTGTTTCCCTCACGCTGGTCAAACTGGCTTGGCTGCTTTATGTGCTGAAGGTAGAAGGTTCTACTGCTCTAAACGTTTTACAGAAAAAGCAGGAGGAAGAGAAACAGCCCCCTTTGGTAAAGCTGGTAAGTAAACTCATTTACCAGCTTCACCTGCCTCCTTAACCCAGCAGTAGCCAACCAGGGGACACGCAGATGTGCCCCTGTGTAGCCCCTGCTGGAACTCAGCCCCGTCCTGCAGGTCCAGTTTCCTCTGGACATCTGAAACTCCTCAGGACGCCCTTCTCGTTACTCAAAGCCAGAATTTTCCCTCCTTTCAGATCTTTGCTTTCGTGGGCTTCAAGTTACCAGTTAGCAGTACACACAAATCAGAAACTGTTCAAGCTCCTGCCTGCCAATCCAGACGTTCCACTAAAGGTTGAAAAAGCATTTCCTTTTACTGTGATCTGGTGTAAAGTAATTTTGTAGTATAAAAACTCTTCACCAGAAGAATACGGTTCTGTCTGCTTACACCCTTTCATTGATACATCATGCCAGAGAAGTGTCCAAACCATCCGCTGCCTACAGCTCTTTTCCAGCCAATTCATTCAGCGTGTTTAGGAATTGGAAAAATGAGGCTAGAAATAAAATAGTTTTACAGAAAACTATTTGAATGTGGCAAACATCTGAATGCAGCAAACGTTAGCTACTTACGATGGGAGGAGTATGGAAGAGAAAAAGATGAGCGAGTCAGTCGTTGCTTATCACAAGGCAGGCCTGACACCACCCTGTCCAGAGGTGGACCAAGATAAGAGCTGTAACCAACACAGCAGGGGCAACAGGCAAAGTCCTTGCTCGGCAGCTGGAGGCATGGAAGTGGTGGCATCTGCACCTTGGAAAGTGGCGCCTCCCAGGATAAGCTGGGATTCCAGACTCTGCATGTGGAGAGCTGGGAAAGGGAGCACCATTTGAAGGTGCAGTGTGTGGAAAAGTAACTGGAAATAAGGCTGGCAGGGCTAGGGCAGATCGCAAGGGACTTGAACGCTATTTGTTTTATGGACAGAAGCAGGTGGATAATGGAGCAGCGCTGAAATGCTCCTGAGTAGGAGAGTTAGTTCCACGCCAGGAGACAGACTTTGGTAGGATGACTTAGCTGTCTAGTCCTGAGCAAACGTCCAGGAAATATTCCTGGGCCTTTAGCTAGTCCCAATAATGCAAAGAACCCTGAGGAGACCACAGTCACACACTTTGTCGATAATTAGATGTTTGCTCTTGGGCAAACCATTTATTCTTGCTGGGACTCAACTTACCCATCTATAAAAAGAGGCAGTTGGCCTCAGTGACGCCCCTGATTTGATTTCACAGCACTAGACTAAGAGGAGTATCTCAGAAACGTGGCAAAATCTTCACTCTCCTCATGCCAACTAAGCAAACAAGTAGACTCTATCTCAGCCTGATTCAGAGGGAGCCCACCTCAGTGGTGACCCCCCACCCCCGACTTCTGACCTACCTCCTGCAGAGCCACAAGCACAAGAAGCCACAGGCTGGCGCAGGGCGGCAAGACTGCAGCATCGACTGCTGGTCTACACCATCTAAACCTACTGCAGTACCCAACCAAGGCTGGGGTTCCCTTCGCTGAGTGATCAGGGCGGCTCACGAGCTGGGAGACAGCTTTCGCCATGAGTTATCCAGGGTGACAGCGGAACAGAGCACAGAGGTGAGGGATGGGAACATCCATTTCTAGAAATTCAGCTGGTAGCTATGCTTAGCCTCTCTGGCCATTAGTTTTCTTATGTGTAAAATGAGGAAGTTCATGGTTTCTTTGCCACTTTAACTCTAAAATTCTATGATCTTACTATTTTCTAACTAAAGATTATTCTCTCCTTGTTATGTATGGAAAACAAAGTTCCCTTTAGCAACTCAATATCTTTGATAAAACTAGCATGATAAGAAACACACCTAGTAAGTCAACCAAAGGGAGAGATAAAAGAAAGTATAAATTACAGGTAGGAATGCTACAAGTTATAAAATGACTCGGTAGAAGAGGTTATGTGAGCACTGGGAGAAATGAGCTTTGGATAAGCTGAGAATGAACAGCTGCTTACAGCACAGGGCCCTACTGCCATCTCCACCATGCCCTTCTCCTTTCTAAGTCCTGTTGCCCTTGGAGCGGTAAGAATACAGTATGCATGTAGCTACAACAACCTCAGTTTCATCTTGATATTTCTGTGGCCCAGAGCTCATCAAAAACTATGAATGGATTGTTGTTTTCACATGATAAATCTTTGCACAAAGGATTTGGAAGAAGAAAAGTGGGAGAAGTAAGGGAGGGGGAGAGTTGGTTAAAGGAAAAAATGGGAGAAGAGAGCTAAAAAAAAAAAAAACCCTAGCATATAATTCCCCAAACTTTTGTTCATGTCTCTGTAACTGCCCGCTGTCCCTCCACTCTGATGATCAACTTTCTAAGACTCGGCCCTGATGAAATTCTCTGACCCCAGGAGTTCCTGCTAATTTGCAGAGCACCACGCAAATCTCTCCTCTTACCCATGTTACTTTATTAGACCTGCCCATCTCCTTTTGCTATACTGAAAAATCCTTGTGGGCAAGGAACATGTCCGCTATCTTCTAATCCCCTGCCAGCTCTGTGCTTGGGTGCACCGCAGGCACTCACAGCTAGTTGAGCGTACTGAACGCCTGCTGGGTGCAGGCAAAGGGCAGCGCAGCTTAGAAGTTATGAGCAGACTTTGCTAGCCCTGGCTTTGATCCTGACTTGCTGTCTGAGCATGGGGAAATTACTTAAGTCCACTAAAACTGTTGCTTCATCTTCTACGATCAGCTCTACCGTCCCACCTGCTCTGTGCCCGCACACTCTGCTAACAAGCCGGTCTCTGTCAGTGCACTGGATCCTCATGGGCTCTCACTTCTGCCTGAGCCCTCAAAGACCTTGTTCCAGCATTCAGACTCCCCCTCCTGCTTCTCAATTGTGCCCACCCCGATGGCTCAGTCCCGTGAGCCCACAGATGTGTGGTAATGTTCCCCATCTCACAACTTCTGTTTGCCCCTCAATCCACGGCTCCTTGTCCACTACCCGGCGACTTGCCTTCCTTTAGAGCAAAACCCTTTGAAAGGCTCGAGCGAGTTAAACACTCAGTGCCCTTACTCCTTCACCTCTCACACCACTCAATCCACACCACTACAGCTCATCATCATTCTGCTAAAACTTCTTGACAAGGTCACCAAATCCAAATGTAATTTCTGAGACTGATCTTGTTATTTCAGCAATTTCTTGACACATTCACTTTCTCCTTCTTGAAACTTCAATTGACTGGCTGCTTCTTCACCTCTACTAAGTTTATCTCCCTTGTCCTCCATACTCTGACACGCTGGCAGGCCAAGGGCTTCTCCTATACACCTGCAACCTAGCAGAGAACAGGAATTTAATGAACACTGAGATGATTAGGAATGCAATTTCCACGCTCATTCAGGGCAGCTGCCTCTTAGTCAAAGGCCAATAAGGAATGGTGTTAAGACCCACCCTTAGGGTTAAAGTCACTATGTGATATCCATACAGCTAGCTATTGCCTCTGGTGGTGTGGAAATGAGGGAGGAGGCAGACACCTAAGATGCAAAGGTGAGTTCCCCAATAGAGGAGGAGCCTAAACCCTAACAAAAAAGATGCAGGACTGGAGAAACAGAGAAGAGAAGCTGAGAGCATTGTAAAAGAAATAAAGGCTGGAATACAGGAAAGTGAGAGGGATCGGGGGAAACTCTGGTATTAAGTGTTCTAAATGGGACGAGTCTATGAAAAGCGTTTATGATGCCTTAGAGTTTAGACCTTATGGTGAACCTAAAAGGTTTTAACATGAGTTAGGTGAGGGTCTGAACAGAGAGCAGCTTTGGGGATGCTATTAGCATGAAGCAGCAGACATTGTTAACCTGTCCAACTCTGTGTTAAAGTGTATCTATGAGGAAGGATTACATATTTTAAGAATATACATTCTTAATTACATATGCGCTCTTAGATCCATGAATATATGCCATCTAACAAACAGTTCTCAACACATGAGAATACTAAAAACATTATGGATGGCACAAACTATTTGGAAGCGAGGTGGCAAGAGTCAGTTGGGAACACGTTCCTCAAGCATATGTACGTAGATCCATGTACATATTTTTCCAAGTGTCACTCCCCCGACCCCCACCCCCACACTCAGAAATCGAGCAGAGTCTCCTTAAGTTGAAACCTCAGGCGTGCAACATTCACGCTGAATTTGAATTACAGCCTGACCTACCCCTGATGAACTCTGGTCAGAGACTTTGATCAGACTTCTGGACAGTTTTCTCACCTGTCAATTATGATCAGTTCTTGAGATCAGACAAAGCCTGTAAAAGACCTAGCACACTGACAAGTAATAAATGCTCAGTGAATTATAGTTTCTGTCACCGTCCCACGCTGTCAGTTCCTATCTTCCAGATGGGAACCTAACCTCCTAAGGTGAGGCTCAGTTCCTGGGCCTCTTCTCTTTGTCTCTAGCTATACTTTCCCCCTTCAAAGTCATCTCACTAAATGTCATGACTTTATGTAAAGTTCATGTGCTATCAAAACTTTCCTGTCTCAAATTCAGGTCTCCAGCACCAACCTCTCCCCTGAACTCTGGGCTAGTGTATCAAACTGTCTAGTGAACACTTCTACCCAGATGTCTTAGGGATAACCCAACATAACTGTAACTGTGCTCTTCACCTCCTGACCTCTGCAGCGTCCCACCTCCCCCAACCAGCATCACCTGCAGTCTTCATCATGAACTGAGAAATTACTGGCGACTTCACTCCTTCCAGGTAATCAACCTTAAGGCCATCCTTGACTCTTCTTGTGCTCTTACCCCTCATATCCAACCCTGCAGCATGACCTCCTGGTTCTAATTCAAAATATACCCAGAGGGCCTCCCTGGTGGCGCAGTGGGTTAAGCAACACACTATGAAGCAAACCGCAGCCACGGCAGCACAAGTTCGATCCCTGCCGCTGGCCAGGGAGGGGACCCACATGGCGCAGCAGACCTCTCCTGCTTCGCCTGCTGTTCCCCTCAGCAGTGTGTTTCAGTCAGTCTGCCTGTTCGGCTCCCCACTCTGTCTCTGGTGAATCCTCTCACCTCCCTGGACTCTGGCCTGTACCCCAGCTCTTGTATGCATAAATAAATAAATCTTTAAAAAAATATATACCTAGACCTGAACACGTCTCATCACCTCTACTCCACCTTCCTGGTCCAAGCCACCATCATCTCTTGTCTCGATCACTGGGTCACCTACTGACTGATGCCTCTGCTTCTGCCCTGCGTCTCTCTGGCTGTTCCCAACACCACTGGCTAAGTGACTCTGTAAGATGGATCAGATCACTCCCCTGCTCAAAACCTTCCCAGGACGCCTTGTCTAACGCTGAGGGTGCACCAGGAAGCCTAGCACCAGGCTTGGCGCAAGCCCGGCCATTCATTCCTCAGACCCCGGGGTACTCCTGCACATGGGCCATGGGCCCCTATCTTCCGGGAGTAATTCCTCCCACGCCCAAAATGGCTTGACTGGCTCCCACAGTCATTCAGAGCTTCCACCAAATTTCACTTTTTAGAGACATGTTCCCTTACTCCACAGATTCTCTTGCCTTCTCACATGACACGTATTCATATTTTTGTTGCTTATTGCTTGTCTCTTGCTGTGAAGGCAGAACCGCTGTACCCCCAGAACACCGGCTGCACTACAGGAGGGGCGCGGCCATGTGTGTTGAGTAAATGACTGTCCCAGCATTTTTCTTCTTTTGGATGAACGGCAGAGCGTTCACCTGTGAAGTGAAAGGTAACAGGGGCGCGGGGGCTGGCACATGTGCAGCTGCGGGGTCCCGCGCTACAGGAGGCCAGGTCCTTCCACTGAGCACTGCAAAGCCTCAGAGAAATCTGAAACCGATACTTGAGGTCCTGGGTCTATTCCAGTGTCTCCACCCTCTGAGTGGAGCTGAGGGACAGAAAAGGTTGGCAAAACAGTACCACAAACCTACAAACCACTAAGAGTAGTGATTCACAGGTAATTTACCACAAAGTTAACTATTCCTGTGTCTCAACATGCATAAAATCATGTCTCCTCATACGAAAACTAGACTCTGTCCTGAAGTAACATAGATTATTAATGAATTCTGATTATGGTTGCTGTTTTAGACCAAGATAAAAATCCACGAGAAGTAACAGTGAATTTTTACTGAGCCAACACATTGGCTCAAATGTCATACAAGTTGAGGATACTTGCTTTTTTTAATGTACTGAAACTAGAAAGAAAGATTATTTCTTTTATCATCTTCAAAGACTATAACATGGCTATTTAAACTCTTAGGTTTTACTAGTTTGAGAAAGAATTGTTATACCTGAGGCATTCCAGGGGGGATTCAAGATAGTTTCTGTATTTAGAAATACTTCACATTCAAATTTTAAAATCCTGCCTGTAACATTATGCATCACTATAGTAAAAAGAGGACATTGTACCACATCAATAATTCTCCAGCTTGTCAATCTAATGCAGTGGGTCTTAGCTGTTACTCAATATCTTGCTGGAAAGACTACTTTTCTGAAAAATGATTTGATTTGTAATAGCCATTTAAAATTAAAAGTTACTCTGAGAGTCTCCATCCCACCTTCCTCTAGGCATCCCTTTAAAGGAAGAGAGTTTCGGTGCCAGGTTCCTGATGCAGGAAAGGGCTGACTCACCCTCCAACTCACCCCCCACTGCGCTGATTTAGAACAATGGAGTCCTGGCCTACACTGCAGTACTATCTGCGTGATTCAGAGGCAGCAAGTAGCCAGTGCTGAGACAGACAGAGAGTGAGTCTGACCCCAAGTGTGTCAAAGGTACAAATATGAATGACACTGTGACTATGTCCTTTTTACTCATCAGTGAACTGTCAGTGCCTGGCTTATTGGATATGCTCCAGAAATATTTACCTAGTAAAGAAGAGAACGCACAACCCTGAAACTATTTATCAAATTCACGCAGTGAACCTCTCCCAGAGACAGGCAGGGGTGATGACATGCCGAAAGGAGATTCTCTCAGGGCTACAGTACACAGTGCGAGGCAGGGCTTCCAGAAGTCACACGTACAGGGAAGCTGGAGTCTGTGAACCAACCCCGAATGTTCCCACAACTTTGGAAATTAACACATGGGCCTCAACGTAGGAATTAGCAACGACTCACTTGACCAGTGCTCCTCAAGGGCAGAGAGCACATCCGTGTTTATGCCACACACCCTGCCCATAGCACAGCACCTGGCCCAGGTACAGCTCAGTCAGCATTTGTGAAGCTGGCAAAGCAACACATCCTTCCCAACACACGGCCGCCACCAGTGCCCGGGCATTCCTCCTAGCACCCTGCCGGGGCACCATGCCATAAATACATATTCAAAATTCCTAATTCTCAGAGACAAACACTGGCCTAGGGAAAAGTTTTCTACTTCCAAAATGTGAAGTTTAGGTTGTTTGGATGAAGGGGGTGGAGGGAGCGTAAAACATCAGAGAAATATAAGAAACATTTTCTTAAAACAAAATAGACTGAGGGCCTCCCTGGTGGCACAAGGGGTTGAGTCACAGCACTATGAAGCTATTGCAGCCACTGTGGCACGAGTTCAATCCCCGGCCAGGGAGATACCCTCAGCAGTGTATTTCAGTCAAAATACCTGTTCTACTCTACTTTGTTTCTGGTGAATCCTCTCACTCCTCTGTACTTTGACCTACACCCCAGCTCTTGTATGCATAAATAAATAAATCTTTAAAGAAAAAAAAAAAAAACAAACTACAATACACTGACAAGACGGTAAAGCACAGGCCACAACCAAAGGGAAAGCTGGAATCCAGCGAGCCAAATGACCACAGAAACTGCACTGACCAGGGACTTTGCTAGAATCAGAAAAATGAACTGTTGCTGCAGTGGCTCTCTGGGGAGAGGGGCCTAAAACACAAAGCCCAGAGCTCCTGCAAGGGGAGGAGACCTTTCCTGTAAGCTGAGCTGCTGAGGGATTCCTGATGGTGAACTGGAATGGGGCCAGTCCTGCTGCAAAATCACAGCTGGGATTATAGTGGGCTAAAATGCAATCATCTCAGCAACCTTAAGCCTTGAAATGGGTTAAGCTTTGAACTGCACCTAGGTGAAGAATGGGGTTTCCGTGTGGGAATCCTCAGCATTTCTTGGGAAATATATGTCTTTCCCAATCCTAAGGAAAATTACCTGAAAAAAATCCAGAAAACAGGAGAAAAATACCCGGTTCTCCTGTGAGAATAAAAACTTAACAGTAAAGGTGGCTTGAAGGCATCCACTGATGTCAAGTTGAAAGGAAGAGCAGAAAATATTGACACACAAAGTAAAAGAGTAAGGTGGACCAGGACAAGTGCACACAGGAGAAAAGCAGTCAGGATCTAATCAGTTAGTTCTGCTGGGAGCTGTTGCTATGCTTTAAGTGTGTTTATAAGGGTGTGTGTCTGTGGCCTAGGTGTTGCGAACAGTGAGTCATTCTTGAAAAATGAAATAAATATAAGTAAGTATCTGCACAGTGCCTTTGACTTAAACGTCAACAGGTGATGATCCAAAAAACATCAAGTCTTTAAAGCAAAATAAGTCTTAACTGGCTATTCTGACACGATTTTATGTTATATTGTTAAATCTTGATCAAAGCGAGTACATTAGTTCATAAAAGGATAAGCTGAAGAAAAAAGAACAATTTCATCACTTAGTACCAGTTCAATTAATCCACATATCCCCATTAAAAACACTGCACAGTGTACTTAAGCATAGAAGACAGGGCATTTCTGTGGAGCTCCATTAATTCAGAAAAGTTTCATGATGGAGAAATTGCTGCTATCTGGAATTTGGGAGACTTTTGTTCTGCCACCTGTATGTCCGATGCAAGAAGTGTTTACAAATATATCTAGCAACTTCCAGCGATGGAAGGAGACAGAGAACCCTGGAAAGGGCTGTGCCTCTGGGGATGTAACGCTGGGACAAGTTCTCTCAGAATTCCTTCTCAGGCACTGAAGTCATCAGGGCGCCTGACATTCTTCAAGAGTTCAGGTACTCGTGTTAAATGAGCACCTTCTGAGAGCGTCCGAGCACTCCCCTTGGGCTTTACCCTCAGAGTAAACAACGCTGCCCCAGCCTGCTCAGCACGAGAGAGCCAGGACCCCGCTGCAGAGCTGCCCCTAACCCGGCCACCGAATCTGCTCCAGGACCCTCTCCTCCCCCACGCCTCGCCTGGAGTCCAAGCTCCTCAGCGCCGGGCCCACTCGCACGGCCAAGCTCTCTGAGCGTGTTTTAGGCAGAGGCTGCCTTTCTCGCTATAAAACCATCTGCTTTCCGTGCTTCAGGAAACCTATTTCTGTCCTGATAATGCTACTTCTTATTGGAACTTTTTGTTATATTTTTCCTTCGCTATTAGGACTCTGAAGAAGAAGGCGAGGTAGGTGTGTGTGCCTGGGCTGCCATCTTGATCTGGTGTCTCTGGGCCACGACTCTCCTGCTTCCATTTCTTATCGAAATCCTGCAGTCCCTGGACTCATATAACTAATAAGACTTCTTATTAGTTATTTTCCTGATGGCATGTTAGGTTCAGCGTTCTCTGTCACACATGCCAAAGATAACAGGCTGCCACATTCTCCTTGGGTTCTCCACAACTGCTGCTGCCTCACTGATTTCCTCTTCCGACTTCTTAAATTCTTTTTCCTATGAGTCTAGAGAATAGGAAAGAAATCTCCAGAGACTGGTCACCCCCAAGGAAGGGACGGAATTTGAATTATTGAATTATTGCAAACTGTAGTGGTTAAAAAACAAGAGCTCAAACACTTGCTCCTTTGGCAAGTTACTAAATTTCTATCAATCTCAGTTGCTATGAAGTTATTCAGGTATCTTTCGGAAGACTGTGAGGACTCTTTGTAGAAGTATGTACAGATGGTTATTAACAAGTTAATAAATATTATTTATTATTGTCATTACTGAAATCTTATCCCTGGATCGCAAAAACAGAAGCTACAGGTTACTCCTGAGTCTCAGCCTGGAAGTCTTTAGTCCTGAAAGAACTTGGTTAAAGCGCTTTTCAGGTACTGCCCATCTGTATGTCTGTTACAGAAGCTACAGCAGAACAGGAGCCACAAATGTCAATGAGGTCTGAGCTTCTTCATTCGAGATCAAATGAAGGCAGAAGGCCTTGTGGCCAAAGTCAACCTCACAACAGAACAGTCTACTTCTGAAAGAAGAAATGTGGACATGAAAAAAGCAAATCATTCTTTTAGTTGTCAATCGAAGGCAGTAACCTATCCCAAAATACAGGTAGGCTGATTCCTGAACTTGTGGGCATCAAGAAACAGGTATGTGTTATCTCCTCATCACTTACCTCTCAGGTGCTGGAGTTCCATAGTCAAACTCTCAATATTACTCTCGTAGAACTCAAGATTCTCGAGGGTCTCTGCACTTAATGAGTCTTCTTGCTTCTGGAGCATAAGGTTTAGCTCTTCCTGAGCCCTGCTATACACATCCAACTCCCGTTCCATCTCCTGGATCCTCACCAATACTAAGGGACATGGGGGAGTTTGGTCCAAACTCTTGTCCATAGTCTCAGGCCCCTCCTTTTCTAGGGTCTCACAACTAGGATGGGGAGTGGCTAGGAGCCTTGGGGGGGCAGCATTCATCCTCTGCTGTGCTGAGGGAGGCAGGGGAGCTGGGCGAGAGGGTCTCACTGCCAAGGGAAGCTCGGGTTTCAGGTTCTGGTCCACCAACACATGGGGAGAGGTGGATGCTGGCATGCTGGGCCGTGGAGGTGGTGGCCTCAGAGTCTTTCTCTTTCCTGGCAGTTCCTGCTGGGTCATCAGCTTTGAGGAACCTTGGACAACATCCCTCTCAGAGTTAAAGTCCGTGATTGAAAAGTGGCGTGACGCTGCATCAGGCTCCATGCCAGGGGCTGACACACTCTTCTCAAACTCTAGCAGCTGCTGTGTCAACTTAGAATCCAGGTCCATGTGGCCATCTCCCTGGGGAAGTGGCGGTGCCTCCCTCACAGGCACCCTGTCTTGTGGACCCGGCTTCATGTCTGACTTCTCTGATGCTGAGCAAACGCTGGAAGCATTTTCTTTGGGTGTGTGGTATGTCTTGGCACACCTTGCCGCACGTTGGGGCTGAGGACTCAAGCGGTTGGGCCTGCCTGTCCTAGAGGGTGAGAGGAAAGAGCCACTGTGAAGGGGAGGCACAGGCTTCTGGAGGGTCTTCGGCGGGGAGTGTGTTCCTATGGGAGGGAGGCTGAAGTAGTGTCTTGCCCGTGCTTCCGGGGGAGCGGGGTCAGGGTGCAGCTCCGGGCGCGGGAGGCTGCCTCCCACTGTAGAATAATACTGGGGCTTCTGCACTTTGGGATGAAGAGGTATCTGAGGTTGGGAGGAAACACCATTGACTGCCTCTGAGGCATCCTTCATGGAAGAGTCTTTGGGATGAGGCTGTTCATGCCGCACACCTGGGCTCCTGGGGGGCCCTCCTGAGGTGCCCCCATCCTGATAAGGGCTTTTGTTGACGTCATATTCAGAAGTCAGATGCTCTGGGGAAGGAGTGAATGTTTCAGAAATAACACAGTTGGGCCTCTCCGTTTCACACTCAAGAGAGTCAAGTCTGTTTTCCTCCGCTACTAAGCTGTTCTCTGAATCATCCAAAGACGTTTCAGGGATACTTTCCTGTGGCAGAGCTACGGTTTCCTCCTCCCTTGTTTTAGGACACTGCTTTACAAACCGGTAAGGAAAAATGCCTGTCCTGCCCCTCAGAGACCCTTCCAGCCAGCCATCCTCCAGGGTCCCCAGGATCTGGATCTTATCGCCTACTTCAAAGTCCAACTCATTTGGCTCCAGGGCTTGGAACCTGTAGAGGGCGATCCCGTAGCTCCCGGCCTCCTCATCGTCCTCCTCGGGCCCTCTCTCCTCTTCTGCAGGAGTGTCTAGTTCACCATTAACAATGCGGTCCTCTCGATTTCCAGAACTTACTGACTCATCCACAGTCCTCAGGGGTCCCAAGAGCTCTACAAAACCTTCTGGAAAGATGCCTCTTCGACCCTCTAGCTCCCCTTCAAACCAGCCTGGTTCAGGAACTCCTACAATGGTAATCACGTCTCCTTCTCTGAAGTCCAGCTCCTCGTCCAACTGGGCGGAGAGCCCCATCAGTGCCCGTGCTTGTCCCATCGAATAGTCAGGAATGTGGAGCTGGGTGCTCTGTGAGTGCCACCGCCGGCTTCGGGAGGAGAGGCAGAGCTCGTTCACACAGGAGGACGGGAAGAAGCCCCGGGCGCCCCAGCAGCTGCGGCCCTGCAGCCAGCTGGCGGTGGGAGCGCCATCGAGGATCACCAGGTCACCTGAAGAGAGGGAAGCAAAGAAAACGGGCTCAGTCGTCACAGCCTCTACTATGACAGCACAACTCAACACTCGTAACATCTGTCAAGCCCAAGGAAATATACATTAGAGACGTAAGGGTAAGAACACTTTTATTTTTGATATTTTTAAAGATTTATTTAGAAGGTATAAGGTCAAAACTATCACATTATCTTCATATGCTTCCGTCAAAACGATATTGCAGCAAACTGAATGTAGGCGCAAATAAGAGAATCTAGCTTTCTTCTATTAAACCCTGTTAAAGAGACTAGTGAAAGCGTGAACCGACGTCATTCTTCTCACTAAAGTGTTTCTTTGTTTCTAAAACCAGTTATTTTTTCTTAGAAAGAGATCATTGAGGGCCTCCTTGGTGGCGCAAGGGATTACACAACATACTATGAAGTGTCCAAAGCTACTGCAGCGTGAATGAGTTAGATCCCTGGCCAGGGAGGGGACCCACATGGCGCAGCAGACCTCTCCTGCCTCACCCGCAGCTCCCCTCAGCAGTGTACTTCAGTGGATTTGTCTGTTCTGCTCCCCACTCTGTCTCTGGTGATTCCTCTCACACACACACCCCATACACACACACCTCTGGCCTGTACCCCAGCTCCTGTATGCATAAATAATTTTTTTTAAAAAAAAAAGGCTATTCTGATGTTTTTACCCACTGCAACCTGGTAATCATATCCAATCAGAATTTCCCTCAGCTCCCAAAAGTGTCTCCTCCGAGACCCTCTTCCACACAAGGGATCGTCCTTGTCACCCATACAAGGCTTTCTACCCGAAACCTTAGCAAGCTTCTCTACAAAACTTTAAAAGCCCACTTTAAAAAAAAGTTTTATTTTTATTCATACATACAAGAACTGGGGTATAGGCCAGAGGTGTAGGGGGTAGTGGGGATAGGGGTGAAAGAAAGTATTCACCAGAGACAGAGTGGGAAACAGAACAAGCAGACTGACTGAAGTACACTGCTGAGGGGAGCAGTGGGCCTGGCAGGAGACGTCTGCTGCGCCATGTGGGTCAGCCCCTGACTGGGGATCGAACTTGTGGCTGACGATAGTTTGACAGCGCTGAGACTTAATCCCTGCACCACCAGGGAGGCACTACAAGCCCACTTTCATCTTCCACTGTCTGTAGCCTACCAAAGAAAATACTATTTGTCACTATTTTGGTACAATGTAAAATTCTGTATCAAATGTAAAATTCTGCACTTAGTATAGGCACAAATTTCCATGATATGATACTGTTTTGCTTAGATGTTACTGAAAAATAGGGTCTTTGGTCCTATATTTCTATATTCCTTTAATTTATGACTCAAATCAACTTGGGAGCCTGAGAATTACCAGTGATTTTTTTTCTCACTCGCTCTAAGCCATCCCGTCAGGGCCACGGAGGGAACTCACTGGAGACTTCGTTAGTCCAGACACAATAGGTCTTTGGTGAGCAGGAAGAATGAAAGCATGCCTCAGCGCCCTCTCTACTGGCTTCAAAATGAACTGGCTTTCTTAAAGTTGTGGAATTACAATATTTTCCTTGTTTTTCTAGCTTTCTATGCAACCCTTATAATAGGGCTTGTTTTCACATGAATTTCAGCTGGGTGATTACTGATAAATTTTATTTCCTGGCAGACTGTCATTCTGTTGGTTATTTCTATATAATAAAGGCGATTTTTAAAAAAAGATTTATTTTATTTATGCATACAAGAGCTGGGGTACAGGCCAGAAGGCTGGGGAGGTGAGAGGATTAAGCAGAGACAGAAGTGGGGAGCAGAACAGGCAGATGGACTGAAATACACCCCTGAGGGGAGCAGCGGGTGAGGCAGGAGAGGTCTGCTGCGCCATGTGGGTCCCCTCCCTGGCCAGGGGTCGAACTCGAGTTGCTGTACCAAGGATGTTTCACAGTGCGGCGCTCAACCCGCTGCATAAAGGCGAAATTTGAAAAGAAAGTAAGTGGTACTAGCCACCTACACTGTTCCTTCTAAAAGAGTCTTGCCTCTGATTTTAAATATAACTCAAAATACAAGGAACCAAAAACGATTGGATGCCTTTGGGAAGAGGAAAAAGAGTGACACCTGCTGGAAGAGCCACTGGTGGTTCAGACCCCAGAGAGAATCTCCCTGAAACAATGTAAGCATAAACAAAATTTCACACAATTACTAGGGGACCAAGGCGCCCCAAAGTACATCTATCAACTCTAGGAACCCTAGGTTAAGAATAATAAAAATAGTTGATATTTATTGAGTACTAACCTTGTGCCAGATGCTTTACATGTATAACCTCATTTAACCCTAACAATTACACTAATGTAGCTATTATTATCTTCCATTTGTAGATAAGAAAAAGGAGCTGAGAGAACTTATTTAACTAGCCCAAGGTCACAGCTGCTAAGTTGTGGAACTGCATTTAAACCTAGTGCTATCAGAATTCTTATCCCCTAAGCTACACTGCCTAGACACAAATAATATATATACATAGACACACGTGTGTACATGTACACCTGCATATATACCCATATTAAACATTTCTATATACACACATGTATAATTTTATAATTAATATATATATCTGTTTTTCTCTTATTGATTCCATTGATATTTCTGAAAGGTAAGTAAATATTATTTAGCAGTATGATTAAGCACAACAGATATGAAACATGGTCCCACACATTCTTAAGGCTTCCAAATCCCCCACTGAAGTTTATAATAAGTTGACAAAGTGCTGTTGATCCACAAAAGGAGACGTTAAGCTGTTGCACTAAACGTACTATGAAAACATAAAGAAACCACAGAGAGGATTAACAGTAACAGAACATGGGATAGAAACAAGCCCATTCCTCATGAGCTGAGAGACTGATCTAGTGGGGAAAACAATTTTCAGTCTAAGTAGAAAGACAATTCCTAACACCAGACTTGAAAATCAGGGAGCCTACAATTCAGTCTTATAAACTGTGAGTGGTATAAAGCAAAACTTTCATTTCTTAATGATTTTTATCTCTAAGAAAATTAATACCTGTTAATGGGGACTAACATGTGTAAGAGGAATTAAAATTTTTGTCTTAAGCTAGACTTCCTAGAAAAAAAACTATGAAAAGACCTAACTTGGGACGTCCCTGGTGGCGCAGCAGGTTGAGCACCTCACTGTTAAGCATCAGCGGCACAGCAGCAAGAGTTCGATCCCCGGCCAGGGAGGAGACCCACATGGCGCAGCAGACCTCTCCTGCCTGGCCCACTGCTCCCCTCAGCAATGTATTTCGGTAGATCTGCCTGTTCTGCTCCTACTCTATCTCTGGTGAATCCTCTCACCTCCCACAACTCTGGCGTGTTCCCCAGCTCTTGTATGCACAAATAAATAAATCTTAAAAAAAAAAAAGAGCTAACTTCTTCATCCTCAGAGATCTGAGCTTTCAGATCAGAAGAGATGTGAAGAGCACTGGAGCAAAAAGAACTGAGCAGTGAGTGTGTTTATTGGCAGTAGAGTAACTGAGACAAAAACAAGACAAAACCACTGATAATTGGTACAGGTCTTTCTAGTCCCTTCCTAGGTATCTCATCTCCTGTGCCCTGCCTCCACTTCCCTAGTCTCCACTTACATCTCCAGGCTCATTAGGTATAATTAGTTAGAAGCTGGCTAAGAGATGATCTATGGATCCCATTACCCAGGTTGATCTTGAGTCAGCCTTGGTGCTCATGAGTCACATCTGAAAGGCCCACCTCAAGGTCTTTCTGATAACCCCGTAGGTGGTCCTGGGATTCCTGAGATGGATTTTAACTTCAAAGGCAAGTTCAAAACACAACAGGCCAGACTTCCCAGGGAAGGCATTCAGCAGAATTTTTTTTTTTTTTTTTTTAGTGCCTTAGACTTGACTAGTAATTATGAAGGAATAAAGCTAATTCCAGAAGGCACACCCTCAAATTCCTCAAGTGTAGACAGAAGCGCAGAGTCCCACGATATATGCTTATACCCATTATTTGCTCCAGGAAGCAGGTGTGGGGAGGATAGGCCCAGGCCACCCACACCCGCTGCATGGAGTCAGAGGAGTCGCTGTGCTCAGGCCTGTCCCTCTGCTCACATGGACTTGAGCGTCCACTGGAAGAGCTGTGAGTAGGGAGAGGTAGGGTTCCCGCTTTAAGAGCTCTCTGTTCTGTCTTCCTTCCTAACTCATTAGCAAGGAAGTTCACAGAACAGTATAAAGTGAAGTGCAAGGCACTCTCAAAATAGATTTTGAAGATTAAGGTCAAAGTTCAATATCCCATTCTTTTTGTTGACTAAGGGTCTGGGAAGTTGGGGTTTCTCTCTCTTTCTCTTATGTGTTCATGGTTTAAGGAATTAAGCCTATCCCTTTAATGTCATGCTTAATAGAGCAAAAAAAAAATATGGCAGGTTAAAGCTGTTCAACATATGTAGCGAGTTCTATTGTTTTGATGACTGTTCTTAGTCGTCACGATATTGCACTGGCCGTCTCATCTGGGAGGACATTCTGGTGTCTGCTTATGCAGAAATGAAAGCACTTAATCAAGCATGCGTGTTGAAACAGTTCATAGTCCATCTTTAGAAGCCACAAGTGGAACTTAAAAACTGCTCTTACCATGCATACTGCAGTTTTTTGTTCTGGTTCTAGATTCAAGGTGCCTAACACTGCCCTAAGTTGTGTAGGCTCAGTGTAACGCAGATCTGTCTTGTTCTGCTTTCCAAATTCAGTATTGATTTACTGACTTCGTCTGTAGAAGTCTGAACTCTCAGCGGAGAAGAAATGAAAAATACATGGACTATCACTGAGATATGTCTATGACTATCCATCTTCAGTCGATTCCCTAAACTGGTTTTGATGAGAATTTTAATTACTTTTCTCTGAGGCTTTTTTGCATCTGTCTTTTCATTTCCACACTACAATTCCTGCTCTAATATTATGCATTGACAAACAGTAATGCTGACAGCAAAAAAAAAATTTTATGGGAAAAAAGACAAATGTGGATGTGGTCTAATGTGTGGCTACAGCATGGGGTAATGGAAAGAGAATGCAGGGCTTAGAATCAGGGACTGTGATTTCACAGCCTGAGGCCAAAACTTCTCCCCTTTGAAGTCTGTTTTCATTATTTAGAAAACTCACTTAATAATACCCACCCCACTACCTCCCAGGTCTGTGCTGAAGAGTAAATGAGAATGTGTTTGTAAGAAAATGCTGTGGGAAGTATGAAATGCTACTGAAATACAAGGCAGTGGCACTGAATGCTGGTCTAGCTGAGACGCTAGAGGACAGAGAAGCTAAAACAATTCATTGTAAAAACTCAAAATGAGATCTAGCTGTCAAGATGGGCGACTCCTTCAGGCTGACTTTACAGCTTTCCTGTGGGTAACCCACTCACCTCGGTGCAGGGGAAGACTGTTCAGTTCGTGGGACGTAAAGTCACAGATGCAGACGAACAGCCTCTCTCCCTCTTTCAGACTGGGAATGGTCACAATTTCCACAAAACTGCTGGGAAACTGTCCTGAAAACAATAAGGAACATTTCCAGTGTTGAGATTTCTTTTTCTGCTGTAGATCAGGACAGTTTCTGAATCTATTTATTAACTCCTGAACTGAAAACTCACTGAATTTATATAAAACAAAGTTCAGTGCCCAGAACTGGATGCCTGCAAGGGTACAGAGGATGCAACTCAGCGCACAGGCGTGTGATAGGCAGTGCCCACACCATACACTCTCAGAGGGAGAAGCGAGACAGATCACCTCGGCCCTCAAAGATCTTAAAATCCAGTTCAGACACAAGATCTAATTCAGACAGGAACAAAAATTCAATTCTGAAGTCAAGCATCACACAGAGGTACATACATCACTATGGCAGTTCAGAGAAGGTAGAGAACGAGCCATAAAACCATGGAGTATGTTATACCTCCACATTTAGGAGGTAATAGATTACTTCCCAGAAGGAATGATGTGAAAAAGATTATTTTGTGAAAAAGACAGCATTGGAGCATGCAGACAGGCAGGGTTATAGCAGGTAGCAGCAGACAGGCAGAGCCTGCTAGTTGGGCATAAGAAAGTTCGGCTGATTCACCTTTCTAAGTATCTCCTGCACCTGTCCACTGACCGCCAGACCCTCCGCCTTCGGCCAGGCCATCAGCACCTCCCCCGTGGATCACTCAACAACCTCCCATCCTGCCTCCTGCCTCTGATTCTGTCCCTGCCTGTTGTTCTTCAGTCTGCCGTAGTGAGCTCCCTAAAATACAAATCGGTGCACAAAGCACAACTGTGGTTTCTCACTCCCTTACCTCCTCAGCCTGATGTACTCTGTCCTCCAGGATCAGCTTCTGCTCATCTCCCTAGCACCATCTTCTCGTCCCCAGCCATGTGTAGTTCATGCCAGGCTGAACTTTCCTCAGGTCCTCTACATTTCTGGGCACCTGGTCAAGAACTCTTCCTGCCTGTCTCCTTTGCCTTGCTAACTCCTAGCCATCATTCTATCTCAGTTGAGACATCATTCCTTCTGGGAAGTAATCTATTACCTCCTAAATGTGGGTTATATATGAGCAGAGTCTGTGCTAAGAACCATAGAACATACTCCAGCCCAGATTTACATAAATAAATGCAGAGAGTGTGTGGAAAACTTCCACCTTAAGCTAACAAATGAAAGAAATTGGTGCTAACACGTATTTAAAAGAACAAAAGAAAGGAAACCAGGTATGTGGATGGTGTATGTGGATGTGTAGGTGGCATCTAGGGTAGAGGTAACTTTAATAAACCCAGGCCAGCCCTGGATGGAGGAAAGAGTGAACAGGCTGCCCCACACTCCCTTGGTGTGAATGAAAGAAAAGGGAGCAAACCTTAGAATGGTCAGAGAAAACAAGGTGGAAAGCAACTTCTGTTCCACCCTCCCTCCGTCCCTCCGTCCCTCCGTCCCTCCATCCCTCCATCCCTCCCTCCCTCCCTCCCTTCTTTCCTTCTGTCCTGTCTTTCCTTCCTTCTTTCCTTCCTCTCCTTCCCTCCCTTCCTTTATTCCTTCCTTCACTCTCTTCTCCATTCTTTTCAAATTTCTGCACATACTCATCACTAACGAGAAACAAGGGCAAACAACAGGGAGTTCTGAAAAGTGGAAGGTATATTTTCAGAAAAGAAACTGTGCTGAATATGAAGGATGAAGACTTGGGAAAGGAAGGGAAAGGCAGGAACAGAAAACTCGGGAGGGGGCACCTGGCATCTAACCATTTCAGAACTTTAAGGATCCAACAGGAGAGACAGGGTGATGATAAGGGGCATCCCTCCTGGGTGGCAGAAACCACAAAGAAAGCACAAGGGATTCTGAAGTGGGTTGACCTGGACTTCTTGTTTAACCTTTATTTTTAATACTGAAAGCAGGGGGGCCCATGGTCCATCATATATAAGGAACTGTGAGCCTCTTACCTGTCACATCGTCTTTCTTCCCGAAAAGCCAAAACTCATCCACCACTGCCAGCACCTCAATGATATCTCCCACAAAGAGTGGCAGTTCTTCTAACACGCTGGGGCAGAAGTCAAAGATCGCTCGAACCACCGAGCCCGCCTCCATGGTTCACAGTCTGCAAAGAAAGGTCAAAAGGAACAAGAAAGAGTAAGTCCTAGGGACACCATAACGGGATCTCTAGCTTAAGAATGACAGGGCTTAAGAGATAAAGGTAATTATAATGAAGTCAAGGCTAAGCAAATAAGAAGTTTGTACTAAAAAAGCAAAATACCGTCTCATTTACTTTTAAAAAGTAACCATTTCCTTATACATTTTCTCATGTGGTTCTCAAAGTGATTCAGGAATTTAAAAAAAAAAAGAAAGAGACCTGTAGCTGAGGTCACCAAAGAAGATGCAAGCCGGGAAGCTGGGCAAAGTAGGCTTTTCCATAACTTAACAGGGCAGTAAGGAAAATAACATTTTTACAGTACCACAGGACAGGGCACTTTTAAAATACAATACATTGTAAGACACATTATATACCTCCCTGGTTTCTTCAATGGAAGACACCGAATATGACTTCATCTGGTTGGTGGACACAAGCTCATTATTAAGACCATGTATTCCTGTGCTGTATTACAGAACACCAGTGTTGTACAATTTTTAGGTTTTTACTTCTGATGTCAGCCTTCTTCTGTTACCAGTTTATCTCCTCCGTTAACTTTTATTACCCTCTTTCTAGATTGTTGTTTAAAATATTCTGGAGAAAAGGGACCAAACATATACCACCAAAATTACTGAACGTTCTCAGGTAAATAACAAATAAACAAGATTGGAGAGCCTATCAAGGCTGTGGTGGTAAAGTACATGTGGTAGTACTAGAGTTTTTCAATACTTATTTTTTGTATGTGCTCTGTGGCCCCTTTCTTAATTTCTGGCTATCTCCCAGTGAGCTAAATGCTGCCAGATGTCAGATTTCCACATCAGGATGTCGTCATGAATTTTTTTCCAAACAAACATAACATTTTACAAACCTCTTAGCCATCTATACATTATTGCAACAATGCATAAAAGGTGGATATTTCTGGGGCCTCCCTGGTGGCGCAGTGGGTTAAGCAACGCACTATGAAGCAAACCGCAGCCACTGCAGCATGAGTTCGATCCCTGCTGCCGGCCAGGGA
>JAGFMF010011406.1:3062101-3119046 GCA_019455555.1 Galemys pyrenaicus | reverse complement strand
TGCTGTGCCATAGACTGAGGGCCCAGAAAGTGAGTACCTTAAAGCTAACATGTCTGCTCTGCTGTGCCATAGACTGAGGGCCCAGAAAGTGAGTACATTAAAGCTAACATGTCTGCTCTGCTGTGCCATAGACTGAGGGCCCAGGTAGACATAGCAGAGCAGGTGCAGAGTGCAGACTAATGTGAGACTGCAGAGTGAGACTTTAGGGTGAGGCCACAGATAACAGGGAGCACCACGACAAGTAAAGACAGGCAGCTTTTAAGGCCGTTCCCAGGAGAGTCCAAGGAAATATATTAACCCAAGCTCCAGTCTACCAGGGAAAGTGTTGCAGACATCTGTGATACAGGCGTCTTGTGTCTCTTTCTTATCTGTCTTCAAGTACAAGATAGTTTTTCTGCTAAAAAAGATTAAAAAAGACAAAAGGAATTTCTCTACCCTTCAATTAATTTTAAAGCATGAAACATTCTTGAGATTTTGGAAGAAAGAATCAGAAACAGCATTTAGAAAACTCAAGATTCTAAGTAAGAAAAACAGGGAGGAGAGAAACTATGTAACTGGAGTAAAAATAACTGAGATCATTCTCAGGGTGGGTGATTTTAAATCATCTTAAGGAGCATCAGCACTAAGCCCAAGGAAAATAGAGGGTAGACGCTTTATAACAAAAACTAACAGTTGCCATTTATAGCAACCAGAGCCATTGTACTTAAAAGGAAAATGCATATTTGGACTCTTCTGGTAGTTAGTTCCTATTTAAGATGAACCAGAGACTTTTCCTTAGGCAGAAAAAACCAGTACACAGCTGATTCCTTAGATGGTGCCCATGAGGAAGACTTAATGCCTAAGTCAGGATATTCAAACCTAAAGCCCAACAGTGGAAATATTCACCCCCATAGAAAAGAGATCTCGGACAGGAGAGGAGGGGCAACGACAGGATATGAAAAGGAAATCGTGTATCTCTATGGAAGCTGTGAATCTGCCAGCAATATAAGAGTAATTGGGACAAAGGGAGAAACAGGTGGAAGATTTACACTCTAGACTGCCACGACAGAGAACGAGATTCTAACGTAAGATCACAAATAAACAGAGAAAGAAGAGTCAGATCTGGCAGTTTAAACAAACTAGAATACTAATTCCTTAACAAATGACAAATGCATACAAGCACGAGCTCATTAATTAACTATACCCTCTGCACACGCTTTCGTCGGGCCGTCTAGACAGCCTGGGTGTCATCGCTGGGACTCCTGCGGAGAGGATGCAGGGCATACTCAGGATTTTGCTCCAGTTCTACAGTCTGCTTTAGTTTATCTGAAAATATTTTTATTTCACTCTTATTTCTGAAAAATATTTTATTATTTGCAATGTGAATTGACAGTTTTGTTTTTCTTCTTTCAAACTTTAAAGATGTCTCCTTGTCTTCTGCTTATTTCAAATGAAAGTCTATTGTTCTTATCTTTCTTCCCTTGTAGATAACGCCTCTTTTTCTTCTGGTCACTTTTAAGAATTATCTCTTTCTCTCTTTTTTCCAGCAGATGATTACAATATGCTTAGGTATAGTTTTTTCGTTTTTTCATATTCACCTTGCTTGAGGTTCGCTGAGCTTTTTGGATCTGTAGGTTGATGTTTTTCATTTAATTCGGAAAAACTACATGGAATTCTATGTCCATGGCCTCTGCTTTGTAACTGTGTGGTGTCTCTCACCATGGGCAGAATATACCTCCCTGTCACAATTTTGCTGGGCCTGCCCGTGTGACTGGCTTTGACAAACACAGTGTCAGTGCATGTCACATAGGCATATTTTAGGGTTTGGCCTGTCCCCTTCCCATGGTAGCGGCCCGGCCCCCTAGACCAAAACAAAGGGAAACAGACTTGAACCTGGATGAACCTAGTGTTCCACTAGGCCCAGGTAGATCAAACTGCAGCCAGAGTCCAGACTATGGGAATGAAAGTAAACGGCCACTGTGATAAGCCACTGAGATTGTGACGTTACCTGTTGCACAACCAAAACCAAAAACGACGTATCTACGTGTTAGGTGTTTTGACAGGGCCAGCTAAGTATTTCACTCTCCCACATAACACTCAACTGGATGAACTGCTACTATCTTTTAAGATCCAGCTCAAATGATACGCAAAGGACTTATGCTTATCTCTTGTGTGCCCTACAGGGCTAGAAAATTTTTTGTCTATTTTATTCACTAGTGTAAAGTGTAAATCAAGCAGCTTGAGCTCTGGCTGGTACAGAGCGGGCTGCCCATAAATGTTTGTAGAATGAGTGATTTAACACACTGAGCTGCTTTAATTACATGTAAGAATGTATATTCACATTCCCAATGAACAAGCTACTCTTCCCCTCAGTGCTGTAGACGGTCCCAGAGACCTCTCTGTCAGGCTAGAAAGACTCCCAGCTTTGACTGTTATTTGGAGGCACCAAAAATTTTTTTTGAGTAAGCAAGGGCAATGGTTAGAATTAGAAATGGCTGCAAATGACTGAGTGCCCCAAATAAAAGGGGGAAAGGAGAGGTTGTGTGTGTATGTACATTTTTTTTCCCCCTTAGATGAAGAAAAAGCTATTCTAAGAAAAATTAGTCTGGTTGTTTCTCTTAATATCAGTTTTTAGAAGTAGATTTGTTGAGTTCTAAGTCACACTATACAATTTGTCTATGTAAAATATACAAATCAATGGGATTGGTATATTCACAGTTATGCAATCTTCACCAGTGTCTATTTTAGAACATTTTCAGCATCTTAGAAAGAAATTCCATTCCTAGTAGCAGTCACCTCCCCACTTTCCACAAGTCTCCCC
Organism: Galemys pyrenaicus; assembly: GCA_019455555.1. Classification (NCBI taxonomy): domain Eukaryota; kingdom Metazoa; phylum Chordata; class Mammalia; order Eulipotyphla; family Talpidae; genus Galemys; species Galemys pyrenaicus. The sequence continues at coordinate 3,116,246 of JAGFMF010011406.1, read as the reverse complement.
AACCCATCTCCAGACCCCAGCAGCTAGTAATCTACTTTCTGGCTCTATAGACTAGCCGATTCTGGACAAGTTTTATAAATAGAATCACTCAATAAGCGGTCTCGTACAATGACATCTTTCAGTTAGTGTAATGTTTTTCAGGGTCTTTCCATCATTTTTAAATATAGTGTGATCAGCTTAAAACATATGTAACAATTCAGAGCACAAACTGCGAAGTCAGACAGCCTGGATTTGTATCCTAACCTTGACCCTTATTACAGTTAGATGAATTGAGGCAAGTTACTTAACTTTTCTGTGTCTTCACCTGTAAAATGGGTTTAATAACTGAACCTACCTTATAGGGTAGTAGTGTCATGTAAAAGAGTACATGGAGGTAAAGCACTTCGAACACTACCTGACATGTAATAAACACTACACAGGTGTCAATTATTATTATTATCTGCATTGAAGAAAAAGGGATTATTATAGTCTCAAAATCATTTTGATAGCTTTGAGATGTATTTTAGCATTTCACAGACTTGAATATTAGTGTCTCAGGAGGGAGAACTAGAGGATGACTACTAATGAGTATGGGGTTTCTTTTTAGGGCAATGCAAATGTTCTAGAATTACTGGTGATGGTTACACAATTTCATAAACACACTCAAAAACCCATCCAACTGTATCCTTTAAGAAGCTGAATTTTGTGCTGTTAATTATATCTCAACTTTTAGAAATGAGTGGTTGTCCTATTTTAGAAATTGCTATGCTTCAAGCAAAACAGTGAAAGCACACATCAATATTCCGCCTTGAAAAAAGCTAGAAACTTAAATACCTTCCCTATTCTGCTCCTCCCTACCCCCAAAGATTTTCCTGCATTTCATGTTTTAAAAAAAGTTCTACATTTGTGTTTTTATACTTGTTATGAGCTGGGGTGGAGGAGTAGATAATACAGTGTTTGACTATGCGGACTTTTCACTGAATAAAACTACATAAAAGAGCAAATTCAAAAAGAGAAATCAGAAACACCCATCTAGCTAGATGGGGCGTTATCCAATTCATGATTCCTTTGATTAAGCCAATTAGAACTCTTAAATTAAGTAAAATTAAATATAAATAAAATGAAGAGAAAAGTCATATCTGTTACATAAATTATATTAAGTAATAGCTATATTCATAATAATTAGAGTTCAGACTCTAAAGTCAGAGAGAATTAGGTTCAATTTCTGGCTCTGCCTTTTGTCGAGCTACGTGACCTAGGGGCAGATTACCCAAACCCCTCCGAACCATAGTTTCCTCATCTCCAAATTGAAGATAATAACAGTAATTGACTTCATAGGCTGTTATAAGGATGATGTTTGATCATGTAGGTAAAACACTTAATATAATTCCTGGAAAAGAGTAAGCACTCAGTAAATGTCATCTGTGAGAATGGTAAAGATGATAATGAAGGAGGAGGTGGAGGAGGAGAACTCTCAACATTGCTCAGACTGACTGTAACATAAATCATAAAGATGAGGCAACAAATCCCTGGGCAGGCTAACTGCTCAAAACTCCTGTTGTGCTCTTGAGAGGCCGGGGGAGTAATGTGACTGCGGTTCCTGGTCACAAGGACAAAGCAATCGACATCTCCCTCTACTCTAAGCTCTAAATGAGCTGAGTATTCACAACAGACCCACAAAGATTTGGCAGCAGCCTCCAAAGAGATCCCTGCATAAGGGTCCAAGAAAACCTCTGCCAAATGCCTTCCAGGGACAGAAGAGGGATATGAAATTAATTTATTTACTCTTCTAAAATCCTGTACTTCTAGGAAAACCACTGGCACTCCTATTATGTGCTTCAAACACATTGACCTTTTAAGAATTGTTCTCTGGGACTTGAATTCACAAATTTGAGATAGTTGTCCTACTTCACGCTATCACCATCTCTTCTTTAGAACTAAAGCTTCATATCTCCTTGTTCTACTTTTCCATACTGCAATCAGGTCATCTTTTTAAATATAAATGTTGTAATTCTCTACTGCTTACAGTTCCCCAAGGGCTTTCCATTCGTCCCTTGCAGAAGGTATCTAAAACTCCTTTGTAGATGGTAGAAAGCTCATTATGCTCTGGTCCCCACCTACAAGTTCAGCTCTCTCGCCATCATGTACCCTAAAGCCTATCTTCACCAAAATACTGGTAGCTCTCTGCAAGGTGCTACATTTCACGACACCTATTACAACAATCCAGTACGATCACATCCACAAGCTGCTCTGCAAACACATTGTCTCACGTGTGTGCTCCTGCTTCCTATAACCAGCGATGGCTATAAAGTGCTAATTTTTATCGTTAACTGATCTCTGCAACCAATAAATTAGCAAATCAACTCTGGTAAACACTTTTATTGTGAGTGGAAAATATATTTTAATTTTTAAGCACTCATAGTCACCAGAAGGGTATATTGGTCAAGCCTGATTTCTACTTTGAATATAGCCAAATTTGAACAAACTGGTAAAACTCGACAAATACTTTCATTTACTTACTGTTATCAATGCCTTTAATCAAAACAAATCTCTTACTTAAAATAACCACTTAGCCTCATAATAAAAGTCTAACTAGGGTTGAAATAAACTTACTAAGTATTTTTCAGTCTATGTTAGAGTTTTAGCTTTGGTTTATTGAAACAATTAAAATTAAATGCCTTTGCAATCTTTATTCTTACAACCTTTAAATCACTAAGTAAATCCAAACAAAACTTCACGATTCAGTTTCTTCCTTTTTAACTTTGATATTGACATTACCCTGCAGAACTAGCACAGGGTAATAAGTAGGTCGAGGCAGTTAGACTAAAAGAAAAATAAACAAAATTGGATGTCTTCATGTCCACAGTGATCCAAATATAGTTACTGACAACATCTAGACAGCAAGAGCAAAAAGAACAAGCATGAAAACCAAAGGTTTGAAAACATTAAGTAGCAGGATTATGCCTCACAGTCCAGCCAGCTGCTCAAGAACACAGGACCCCAATAGGCACTAACAAAAGTCTGGTTCTAATGTACACTCGTTCTCCTTACCGACCCTCCGGGGATTCTCAGACGTTTCCTGATAAGCAGATCTAAGCTGTAAGTCAATAATATCCCAAGGAAGTTCTGGCACTGAGCCCCAGAAATCCTTAAAGCAACAAACACTGCCTAGAAGAAGAAACCCAGAGTCATCACTAGCTTCTCAGTCCTCTCTCTAACCAGGGAACGTGAAACTGCTCTGTCAAGGAGAAGTAAAATTCCTTGTGAGGCAAAATGTTTTTCGACAGAGATGGTCTCTGCTGAGACTGTCATTCCCTATCACCTGGGACGCTTTAGAAGACTCCTCAGAAATGACCTCTGGGCTGGACCAATTTAGAGGGCAAGTGAGTCCCTCCTATTTATGGAAGCTGGATCACTTGCAGCCTCCTGCAGTCACTGACAGATTAAAGAGCAAGTTAGCTCACTACAGGGTGGGTAAGTCAGCAAAGTTTTGTCAAAAGCCATTAAAAAAAACCCCATAATGTGGGAAACCTTTGGACAAAAGGCTGGCTTCTTCAACAAGTAAACTGTAGTAAAAAGAAAAAAAATGAAAAAGGAAGGGAAACTCATCCATTAAAAGCCACTTAAATACATTACATGCAAGATGTGCGTATTTTTTGGATCCTGATTCAAATAAATCAATTTTTAAAAACTAAGACAGGGCCTCCCTGGTGGCACAAGGGGCTAAGTGCCACAGTAGGAAGCATCCTTAGCCACTACAGCACGAGTTCAATCCCCGACCAGGGAGATGACCCACATGGCTCAGCAGACCTCTCCTTTCTTGCCTGCTGCTCCCCTCAGCAGTGTATTTCAATCTATCTGGCTGTTCTGTTCCCCACTCTGTCTCTGGTGAATCTTCTCACCAGCCCCCCGGCCCCTGCACCTCTTGTATGCATAAATACTGAAAAAAAACCCTGCAAAACATTTACTCTTTAAAAAAATAATGAAACAAAAACTGAGACAAATGAGGAAAATTTCAACATTGACTCATTCTTGAGTATATTACTGCTACATTTTTTGAGGTGACAATAATGGTATTGTTATTTGTAAATAAAAGGGAATGATTTGAATCAGAGGGTCTACAAAAGGAGCAAAGAGCCATGGACTACAGGAGGCACCTCGGTTTTACAGATCTTGGTGTTGACTTCATGGATATTTGCTCTACTGTCCTTGACTTATTTCTGTGTATCTTAAACATTTCATTAGGCAAATGGTTGAAAAGTCAAAGAATGAGAGGAAGACGGGCCGTTTCGGGTCTTTCCCTCTGGAAGACCCTCCGCACCCCCATCTCTACCTGCCTGCAGTGCACAGGATCTAGAGAGAGACTTCTTGAGCAAACCCTTCCACATCTCACCGGTCAGTTAGTAATTTCCATGGAAAAACTTCAACCATCCTTTGTTTGTATAATGCAGCCTTATCGTCAGAAACTTGCTCACCTGACGCCTCCTATGGCACAAAGGTTAAGAGCAGTTTTAGAGATAAAAGACAAGAGTATGAATTCTAGCTCAATCACTGAACAGCATATTAGTTTAGAGTAAGTCCTCTTATCAATTTGTATCTTAGTTTCTCCTTATGTAAAGTAAGAACTACTATGCCACTTTCCTTACATTTGAAAATTAAACGAGAATGCACTGGGTACGCTGACTGGCTAAAATATTAGCTGTCGTTATTATATTACTGCTCTTTTATATCCCTTTCCTTTCATTTAAATTCAGACCATTAGTGAAACCCAGTTAAGTGGAAAGAGCAGCAGTTATAATTTGTACGTACTGCTGACGCTACTATTGCAGGAAAGAGAAATGTTTAGAGTAGGAAGTGGAGAAACAGAAGTACATCAGTAAAATTAGACAGATCTGAATCAGACTTGAGGGTCAAGATTTATTGGGGAGAATGGGGGTAACAAGTGTCAAGCAGTAATGAATGAAAGCAGTATTTCAGAGAATAGTCTCTACAGGGTGGACTGGATCTATGGCACTGGTGCAGAAGAGAACATTATGGTGTACTTCCTTTCTCGGCATCTTTTGTAGAAATATCAATATGACTTGAAGTCTTGCTTTTATAATGACATGACCAGTACGTGTGGCACGACCTTTCACCACAACCATCCTGGACCAGATACAGAAATGACCGAAAAGCCCAAAGGTTTCTACAATGCTAGGGGTGGAAAGAAAGAATAAGCCAGAAAGGGGCCTGAGGTTGGGAGGTCAGCACAACTCCATTCAGCACAATATTCACTGCAATGCTTTCTGCTGATGGGGGAAGATCATTTATCCTAAGAGAATCATCTCTTGAAACAATGCAGGGTGTATGCAGGCCCCCAGCTAGAACAGAACAGAACATCAGCACTGATTATTCTCTCTGGGGCCCTACTCCCACCATGTGTTAGTCAGCAATACAATCACAGTCTACTTTCCAGAACCACAGAAGACACAGAAGTGGCTAAAACAGATGCAGAGAAATTCTCTCTGTGGCTGGATTGGTGGTTATGCTTAAAAGGTCAAGGAGGAAATGGGGAGTCTCCTAGCTTATTGAACCCCCACATTTAAAGGAGGCTAAGGGAACTTTCACTGCTCACCCCTCCCTTAGTGGAGTACAGCCTCTTCAAGTTGACTCACTGTTTGGCTCCTTTGTTGGGGAGCACTGTGCACCTGACAGGGCTTGGGGTGCTTGAGATAGATCAGTGAACAAAACAAAGACTCCTGCCCTCCAAGAATTGTTTCCCACAGAGATGGGGAAGGGAGACAATGGATTCTAGGAAGTCACAGGAGTTAATGGAGTTAAATGAAAAAAGCATAGCAGGATGAAGGGATGGGGTATAAGGAGGCTGGATATTGAGGCTACCAGCTGACAGAAATGCTAACTCACAAATTCTATTTCTTCTGCTGTTTACTACCAAGGTCCCTCACCAATCACCACAACAGCAGAAAGGGATGAGGGAAACAAGTGATTGCATGGGGTTTATTATAGAATCAAAAGAAAGTACGTTTCAGCTATTTTCTCCATACTCTTTATTTTCTGAAAGATGAAAACAAATGTGGTCAGGCCCTAACTGAAGAACTGAACTGAAACAGAGTGACAGCAAATAGACTTCCTCTCCTGGAGCTAGATAGACTTCAGCCTGCTGGCATTTGGGCTGAGTGCTCCATACTCTGCTAATGAGGATGGTGGTGCACAGGGGCTCCCCCACAACACCCTGCTGGGAAATGTCTAAGGAACCAGCAAGCCATTACCCCACTCCTATAATCTAATAGTATCTTTCTTATTATTTCTTTTCAGATGCTTAATCAAAGCAAGATGAAAGACTTGCAAGTTTTTTGGCCTAACCCTGAAAAAAGAAGGGTAATACAAGAGTATATAGTTCAGTTGTAACTGCATTCTCCCCCCTCTACCCTCTCAAAAGAACTGAGAGAGAGAAAAAGTCAATATTTTAACAGGGGCTAGTACTAAAAGACAGGATTATAGATTGGTTTTTTTGCATTGCAAATTTTCTACAATGAAGAGGTATAATTTTTACAGTTAGAAAAAGTAGTTTAAAGAATACTCCAACCATATACCAAAAGGAAGAGACAACCATGAGAATTCACTTCCCAATGCCCCAACATTTACTGGTGCTGAGGAGTTACCTGCTGAGCTAGCTCAATGTTTCATGAAACATATTTAGGTAAGATTTATACCTGTAAGTAGAGACTGCTTTGCAGAGTAATGAAACTATAATTTCACATATCTCATATTTACAAGCATGCTAAATACGGCCTGTTCACTTATTCTTCGCACCAACTACATAAATTCTGACTCTCAACAGCAGTAAGGAAAAACTGACCTTTTCCTTAGTGAAATAAGTTTATATTAGAACCATGAGATATTTACCATAAACTCATATATATATTTATGAATCAGATGTAGTAAAGGTTCTTATTAATCTTCTTTTGTTTGAAATAATCTTGGGGTTGTGGTATGCAGCCTGATCAATGCCATCTTTTCTTTAGAGACAAATCCTTAAAAAGTGTTTGATAAGGTTTATTACCATTATGATGAAAAGGCTCAGTAAACTAGGAATAAAGAACACATTAATTTGCCAAAGGTACGTTTAAAACAAACATTATATGAAATGAGGGAACTTTAGTTTTGCTCCCTTTAAGACTGAGAACAGGGCCTTCCTGGTGGCGCAGTGGGTTAAGCAATGCTCTATGAAGCAAACTGTAGTCACTGCAGCATGAGTTTGATCCCTGCCCCTGGCCAGGGAGGGGACCCACATGGCACAGTAGACCTCTCCTGCCTGGCTCATTGCTGCCCTCGGTGGTGTGTTTCAGTCTGCCTGTTCTGCTCCCCACTCTGTCTCTGGTGGATACTCTCACCCCCAACACTTCTAGCCTGTACCCCAGTTCTTGTTTGCATAAATAAATAAATCTTTGGGAAAAAAAAGTATATGAATGTATACACATACATACGCACACGCACACATACACACACACACACACACCCCCACACACACACACCTTGTTCAGGAGCACAGAGCTCCTGAAATCCTTGTAATTTCCTAAGTCATAAGAGCACTAGGAGTGTCTTGTTTCACTGAGGCAACTCGGGGTGGGCTCCTGAATGGGGCTGATGCCCCAAAAGGCCAGACCATGATTAGAAACTTGGGATTTTCAGCCCCACTGTCTTTCCACTTCCTTAAAGAGAGTCGAGGGGCCAAAACAGAACTAATAACTGATCCTGTCTATCTGAGGGCACCTCCATGAAATCCCAGTTGTAGTGGTTGTGGGATTCCAGGTTGGCAAACACAGCCAAACACTGGAGGGTGACATACCCCAGTGACACAGAGACTTCTGAAGCTCCTATGCTCAGGACTCTCTCAAATCCCACGCTTCGTATCTCTTCATCTCACTGTTCATCTGCATCACTGCTCCTGTCTTTAATCAACTGGTAAATGTAAGTGAGTCACTAGATCAAAGTAATCAAACTTGAGGAAGGGGTCACAAGATTCTCTGATGTGTAGCAAAATCATACGGAAGTGGTGTGTAACCTGGAGACCCAGAGACTTGCGACTGGCATCTAAGAGGAGTGGGGACAGAGTCCCTGAGACTGAGACTCCACCAGCCTCCAGGTAAAACAGGAGTTGAATTGTAGGACCCCACACTGGTAGACAGCAACTGCTCATTGTGGGTGTGAGGGAACACCTCCAAACATCTGATGACCACATGTGACGTGCTTTCCGTAAGGGAAAGGAGCCACTCAGGGAAGAAGCACATGGTAAGGAAAACCCAAACTTCTCCTCTATAACCAAAAACACCTTCCTGGACGTCTATGGAGAAAAAGTTAAAGTGCTAATAAAAGACGTTAATAATGAGTTAAAGAAATTTTTAAGAGTAAAGCCGTATGATAGCTGCAAATCAAAAGAGTCAGGGAAAATACGCATAGAAATACAAAGAGGTAGTAATAAAGCAAATATAGCTAAATGCTAACATTTGGTGAATCTAGGAGAAGGATGTACAAGAGCTCTTTGTACTGATCTAAGAACTTTTGTTAGTTTTAACTTAGTTCCAAATAAAACAAAATGCTTTAAAAAAATGACTTGAATAAACAGAGAGATACCTTGCATGCTCTTGGTGGGAAGGTGTTAATATTTAAAAGCTTCTCCCAAACAATTTATAAATTAAATATAATCCCAATAAAGTTAAAGTCCTCAAAACATAAAATTTTTGAGAAACTTGATAAACTCACTCCAAGTTTTACATGGAAAAAGTGGTCCAGGAGTAGCTAAATAAACTTAAAAATGAAGAACTGAGTTGAGGCACTTGCTGTATTAGTTATGAGGACATACTATAAAGATCACTATAAAAACAAAGCAATAAAAAAACCAGCAAGAATTCATCAGCTAGTGGAACAGACTAGAGCTTTAGAGACAGATGAGTATATCCACTGAAATCATAAATGAGAAGAAGGATACCACAATTCAGTGGAGGAAAGCATAGAATTTTGGAGATGTTACTGGAAAAAATGGCTCATTCAATAGAGAATAATAGGGCTGGCTCCCTGCTTAACACCACGTGCAGTGTGGGCTCCAGATGAATTAAAGATTATCAATAGCTCTGACCTAGGGGCTGGGAGGGGCTTCTTAAACAAAACTCCAAGAGCATAAAATACAGGCCAAAGAACTTATTTGATCATACTGAAATTCAGAGTTTTTTCTTGAACAAAGGACAACAAAGACAAAATCAATAGATACCAAATGAGAAGTTCTCTGCAAAATCTCTACATGACATCGAGTGAATATCTATAGGATTAAATTACTTCCACAAGTCAACAGCAACAATACAGACAGCAAATTCCAAAAGAAAATGGGCAAAGATGTGCATAAGCAAGTTAGAGAAGAAAGCTACATGTGGAAGAGGTGGTAGTCAGAGAAACACGAATGACAAGACACAAAATGATAATCACTTTGAAGGTATAAGATTAGAAAAGGTGAAGAACTGGATAAAGATGAATGTTGGTGGACTTGACACAGGAGCCCTCAGACCTGCAGGAAGAGAGACTGGTGCAGCCACTGTGGAGAGAAATCTGCTCCTGTTTTATCAAATTCAGGACATGCAAGCCTATAATCGTTAACAGCACAGATATGCTGCACAGCTTAGCAGCACTAGGTGTGGGGCAACCTGTGGTGTTCGGGACTAGAGGCAACCGGAGAATGTACTGTACTGGTGCAGATGAACACAGCTGTTCTTCACGTGGCACAGAACAAAGTGCAGCACCCAGAAACAGAGAAGCATGGGTAGATCTTAAAAATAGTACTTAGAGAAAAAGAAGCAAAATAAAATGTAGCCTTATAAATGAAAATATATCCATATAAAACAGACATTCCCCCTCTGCACCATCCTACACAAAGATGTAATTAAGTACATTAGAGTAAGTATCTAGGAGCCATAAGGAAGAGGGGGAGGGGAGAGGGAATTTAAAAAAATCTTTTAGACTTGTTGCATGTGAAAAAAGGATTCAAATGACCAATGATAAATATAAAATCAGAATTGTTTCCTTTCCCAACGTTTCCAACTTTCCTAATAATAAAAGCTAGTTTGGTTGCCAGCTCTGTTGATGAGGAACAGCTTTCCATCCTTTTTCCAAGAAGGAAGAGAAAATTCAGGGATCAGCAGAACCTCAAAGGGGTGAGCAGAGAATATTCACATAACAGTGTTTTTGTTCTCATGACCTCAATACCTGACTGAAAAGACCTGATTACCCTTGATTTGGAGTGCATCAGCTAAAGGCAGGCTGGCTTCAAGTTTTCAGGTCATCTGAAGCTATTTACTTTTAGAACCTCTTTGTATACAATCTTTTTGCTTCCTCATTCTCTCACACTCTTAAATTCTAGAGCTAGAGGGTACCTGGTTGTTCTACAGATGAGGAAAGGCCCAAAGAAGTAGGGGGCCTCCCTGGTGGCACAGCAGGTCAAGCTCTGCACTGTGAAGGATCCACTGCACAGCAGCACAAGTTCGATCCCCGGCCAGGGAGGGGACCCACATGGCGCAGCAGACCTCTCTGGGTCTCATGTGCTCCCCTCAGTGGTAAGCTTCAGTTAGTCTGCCTGTTCCCCACTCTGTCTCTGGTGAATCCTCCCACAACTCTGGCCTGTACCCCAGCTCTTGTAAGGATAAATAAATAAAATCTTTAAAAAAAAAACCCAAAACACAAAGAAGTAGGGCTCAGGGTCCCACAGCGAACATGAAAGGGACAATCTCCCTGGCTCTGCCTCGTCCCTCTCCAGCCTATTCTTGCCCACCAGCCAGAATGATCCTTTTAAAACACACATGACCATAAGTCTTCTGTTCAAACGGCTTCTTCCCCCTCACTCAGAGCAAAGGCCAAACTCCTCACAATGGCCTACACTGATGTGCCCCCCGGACGCCCACCGGCCCTCATCTGCTGCCACGTTCTCCTCGCCCACACCGGCACTGCCTGGCCACCATGGCCTTGTCATGCCCACACACACCAAACAAGCTCCTGCCTCAGGGTGCAGAAGTTGTTCGCCCCTCTGCCTCCTCACTCCCTCAATTCCTTCAAATCTTAGATCAAAAGTGATCTTAATTAAGAGGCTTCTCTGGCCACTCTGTATAAAAAAACCTCTCTTTTCCCACTTCACTGCTTCAGGGTTCTCTATAGCATTTAGGATGTGACCGAGAGCCACTCACACATTTATGTTCTGCCTGCCTCCATGTCACTGGAATGTCTGCTGCATGAGGGCAGGACTTTGTTTGTTGTGTTTACAGCTATCTCCCTAGCATCTAGAACATGGCCTGACACTTATAGGTATTTGCTGGATGAATGAACCAGTTAGGACCAAAACCCATAGTTCAGATGCCAGATTCCAAGCACAGCTCCTACTTCCTTCGCTGGGCTGCCTCAGCTCTTGGTGGTCACACCCTTCACCTTGGAGACCCTACAGATCTGAAAATAAAACAATACACTTTAGCTACTCTGTGTCCATTTTCCTTCTCTGGCTGCCCAATTAAAAGTGGACACCTTGGCACGCTTAATCTCTTTCATAAACAGAGCTGTTCTGTGATGGGAAGTTATGGCTGCTACTTTGTTCTGCCTTTCCAGGTGAAAGACTGATATCCATAACTCCTGACCAATAGATTACCCACTTTGAAAATTCATATATTCAGATGTTTTCCTGAGCTGAGTATAACAAGAAACTAGTATTAATTGAAGTGATGTTGTGAAACTTCTTAAGACGTATTCTTTATGAATGTTTAAAGATGCTTTACCCGAAGACCACATACAGTTGAGAATTTCAGAGCAGATAATCTTGTAATAATGCCATTTTGCAGGTAATACATTAAATGACTTCAGAAACAATAGAATAAACAACACAGAAAATAATCCAAGCCTTACTCTGACATTAGGCATGCAAGTTCTGTTAGCATTCCATTTTGTTTTCCATCCCTTAAAAAACTTCCCTCAAATTTAACACTAAGTATCTGAAATCTAAAAAAATCACTTTTCACTGTTTTTTTTTTTTTGTTGTTGTTGTTGTTGTTGTTTTAGCCCAGCACTGATAAAGGAATGGGGAGGGATGAAAATAATAACGAATGTGAAGATTCGCTATGCATCCTGTTGAAAGGGCTTCCTTCTGAGTTAATGAGCTTCCTGGCTCTGGAGGCTTCCTTTAGCCGTCTCCAAGCCCAGAGGAGACAAAAATCTAAATGCAGGTTCTGACTTTCTCAGAGTCAGAACCTCAGGGAGTCTTACACTGTGCTCAAAATGAATACTCACCCTCAGTTATTAGAAGATCTTAAATGGTGACTCAAGAGTTCTGATTTATCATGGTCTCGAAAAGGTAATGTAAGTTCAATCAGTGCTCGAAGCAGGCTCTGAATTGCAATTCTTCCGAGGAGAGAGCCTCAGAAGAAAGCCAGAAAAGAAGATACTAGGACAAGAGACTCTGCTTTAGGGCTGCCTGACAAAATAAATAACCCATGCATATTTGGACAGACTGTCTATAAAGATGATGATTATGTCTCAGTGGAAAATACACAGAATATGAGCACCATATAGAAGGCCTCATATCACATTTTTTGAGACAGAATGTTCTCCATTTACTGCAAAAGTTATCTAAGCATGGCTCAGATGCCGCTCTCAAATAAGATTTCGGCTCTTATCCATCACACACAAAACATCCCATCCCAGTCTCTGAACCTGACTTTCACACTGAAGTATCTAGAATTTGTAAAAGCATTTCCAACTTTTTAACCCAACACTGATAAAGTAACTGAGATTGTTGTCACAATGAGTGGCTTGTTTCTAGCAAACACATAAAATCAGGGAACTTTAGAGATGGAAGAGTGACTTACAAACCCTTTAATAATTTAGATGGGAACTAACTTCCTAGAGGGATAAACTGACTTACTCATCACCTGGTATCTATGCAGGAAGAGAGCAATAAATGCAGCACTACCTCTGAGAAACCAGCCTGTTTGCCATCAGGTATCTAAGTCTTGCAAAACTTTGGATTAATGGGTATGTCTCTCCCCCTGTAAGTTAGTTATGCAAACAATCAGCTAAACTATGGTCAGACCCTAAATATCAGTGCTACCACCGTCTTGCCACATACCACGTATCCCTATGAAAAGAAAGATGCTCACATACAAAATAATTGCAAAATAGACGGAAAGGCAAGTTATCCATATTACAGAATCATGTTGTGAATACCAAAAATATTCACTCTCCTTACGGCAAAATGAGACAGATAATAAAGGACAATGAGATTGTGTTTAAAGCGTCCCCCTCCACCGTTTAACTCCAGACTCCAAGCATTCACCTCAGCTCCCCCTTGCGACCCCAATAATCCTTTACACGTCTGATGGCCTCGCCACCCCTTCCAAGGGTAAGTGCTTTGAGAAACTGATGCCCGGTGGACATCGGTCCCTGCAGGAGGAACGCAGGTGTCCTGAGTAACTGCAAAATTCTACTATAGCCAAACTCGCATCTCTTGCCTAACAGGTCTCAGTCCTGCTTCGGAAACCATCCCTCCTCGCCTCCCTGACACAGAGCCACCGCTCCTACGGCGGGATGTGACTTGGAGCACAGCAGAATTTCTTCATCTGTGAAATCGGAGGGCTGGGCGAATCTGAATTCTTTTCCAGCTCTCAAATTCCGCCTCGTTGCCTGAGTGGCAGGGCGGTGCAGTGCAGAGAGCCCTGGGCTTGACACCACTTAAAAGCCCACGTCCGCATCCCTCGCTCCGCCGGCCGCCAGCCGCTCCGACTCCCGGCCCGGGAGGGCCCGATCTGACCGCCGACCGGAGGACGCCGAGCGGGGTCCGGGGCCCCGCCGCCCCTCGCGGGCTCCCGGCCCGGACTGCGGCGGCCGCGGGGCAGGGGAGGCGCAGGCCCGGCCGCACGGCACGTCCCCGGGGGCGCGGGACCCTCTGCCCGCGGCCCGGGACCGCGACCCGGGCTCCCCGTCCCGCCCGACCCGCCTCTGACCTGCTCTCCGCCGCCCGGCGGTGCTCCGCGCGGCGGGCTGTGGCGGCCGCCCGTTCCGGGCCCGCTGTCACCTCCGCCCCTGGAAGCGGCGGGCGGGTCAATCCGGTGTGACTCAGCGCGGCCGCCCCGCCCCCGCCGCCCGCCGCCCGCCGCCCGCCGCCGGCCGCCCGCCCAGGCTTCCGCCTCCCGCCGCCCGCGAGCCGGGGGCGCAACGCTCAGGCCCCGCGCGCCCACCCCCCGTCGCCCCCTCCCGCTCGCGCCCCCTGGCGGCCCGCCCGGCCCCGCCCGGCTCGCGACGTCAGAGGGGGCGGCGCCCCGCGGACAGCCGCCTAGGGAAACTGAGGCACGGCGGCCGCGCGGCGTTCAGCCTACCTGCGCCTCTGCGGCTCCCTCATCCCCGCACGGCCTCCGACCACGACGAACGTCCGAATTCCATTCAATACCTGTGCGTGGTGCGGGAGTTGAAACAGTTTCCTGTATCATTTCTCACAATACCGGGTGCTCCGCGTCTGGCCTCCTTTTTTTTTTTCCTGAGGAAAGTCTCTGAGGACATCCTTGAGCACTTAAAAGCAAAGAATGGCAAAGGCAAGAGCGGGGCAGCACTGAAAGGCCGCTTTCAACCAGACCTTGAATCCGCCCCAGATTCCCTCTGTGCGTCAAAGGCCAGAGTCTCGCCGCTTGAAATCCTGCGTCTGGGGTTTCTGGGATCTACCCAGGCGACTTGGCCGGGCAACAGGTCTGTCTGTCACTTCTAGGCACGGCAGGGACGGACCTTGATTTCCAACATTTCGTTGGACCATAGTTTCACCTTCGTTTTTGTTATTGTCCCCCCCACCCCCTTAGGGTAAAATATAGACAACATAAAATTCATCATTTTCCCCATTTTTAACCGTACAGTTCAGCGTTTAAGTACGTTCATTTTGTGTGTCAACCACCACCACCATCATCTCCAGAACTTTTTCATCTGAGATCGAAACCGTATTCATTAAACACTAACTCTTCATGCCTCCTATCCCAGCCCCCAAAACCTCCTGCGTTTGGCCCCTGTGAAGTTGACTACTCTAGGGACCACTTGTAAGTGGGATCATGCAGTATTTGTCCTCTGCCAGGACTTACTTCGTTCGGCCTAATGCCCTGCAGGTTAATCCGTGTGGTCTGTAGTGAGGGTTTTTTGTTATAAATATTCATCTGTGGACACTTAAGTTGCTTCCACCTTTTGGCTGTTGTGAATAATGCAGCTGCGAAGGAGGCCGTACAAATAGCTGTTTGAGTCGCTGCTTTCTTTTCTTTTTAAAGATTGATTTTTTTATGCATATAAGAACTGGGGTACAGGCTAGCAGTGTGGGGGTGAGGATTCACTAGAGACAGAGTGGGGAGCAGAACAGGCAGACTGACTGAAATACACTGCTGAGGGGAGCAACAGGCAAGATAGGAGAGGTCTGCTGCGCCATGTGGGTCACTCCCTGACTGGAGATGGAACTCGTGCTGTGGCTGGCGATAGCTTCATGGGACTGTGCCTTAAACCCTTGCGCTATCAAGGAAGCGCCTGATTCTCTGCTTTCAGTTCTTGTGGGTATACACCTGAAGTGGAATTGCTGGGTCACACAGTAATTCTGTTTCATATTCGGGGAAACTGCCATTCTGTTTTCTTCCTGTACTTTTCTTTTTTTTTTTTTTAATTTAACTTATTCCTTTACTTTTCCATGTATTTGAACATTGTGGGCAGAAAATTTTCTAGTAAATTATCAACATGGTTTCTGACAAAATTATTAGCAAATGTTTCATTTGGGGATAGTAAACAGTGACTTACCTCCTCCCCATAATAAGTAACATTGCAAATAGGTTCCCTTTGTTTTTTAAGATATCATTCAGTTAATCACAATTTTGTTTGTGTTCTGCAGGTGTTTTGTTTGTTTGTTTGGGTTTTTTTTTTTTTTCTAATTTTTTGGACAAATTCAACCAAGCCATATGAAATCAAGATGAAATAAAAATCAATCATTTCATTTTACAAAGAAAACCACTTTGGATGTCTTAACATACATTCAAACTCAGCTTGAATTTTTTCCCTTTTATCCAAAAATGTCTGTTCAGAATGATCCCATTACTGAATCTGAATCTTTGGAGGTAGGTTCTTTAGGAGCTACACAAGTCTAAGAACCATGGCCTTAGGACACTGCAAAGATTCTAAATCATGAAAGGCAAATAACATCCTCGCAGTCACCATCACAGATTACATTTGTGACATGACAGGCATTGTGGCAGGTATTTGGGATTCACGCTGACCAAGACGGACAAAAAGCTCTTCCTGCTCATGGTGCTCACATTGTACAGTGGATAATAAACAATAAACAAAGGATAAATAATTACAGGGTGTGGTGAGTGCTGTGAGGGAAACAAACCAGATGATATGACAGATTACAACATGGACAATTAAACCCTAATGCCATAGGCATCCATTCTATGTGGCAATTAGCTTCTCTGCAACAAAAATGGTGCAAGGTATTCTATGCAATTTATGTGAGAAGTGAAAATGCAATCACTCAAAGTATTTTCCGTTTTTTGATTTACAGGCAGATCTGACCTAATAAGGGCCAAAATAAGATGTGGAAATCTTTTTGAAATAATGGTGGTTAAGGAAGTCTCTGGGCAAGACATTTACTTGAGACCTAAATGATAAGGAAAGCATCACCCACTTAATAGCTAAGGAAGAGTCCTTCAGGTAAAAGAAACTGAAAGTGCAAAGTCCTGAAGTAGAAAATAACTTGGCAGATTTCAGAAAGAGAAAACAAGCCTGGGCCTCCTTGGTGGCACAAGGGGTTAAGGTGCAAGCTCTATGAAGCTATTGGCAACCACTGCAGCAAGAGTTCAATCCCTGGCCAGGGAGGGGACCCACATGGCACAGTGGACCTCTCCTGCCTCGCCCACTGCTCCCCTCAGCAGTGTATTTCAGTTGATCTGTCTGTTCTGCTCCCCACTCTGTCTCTGGTGAATCCTCTCATGCCCAGCACCTCTGGCCTGCACCCCAGCTTTTATATGCATAAATAAATCATTAAAATAAAAAAGAAAGAAAGAAAAAAGCCAGTGTAAGTAAGAGAGAATAACAAGATGAAACTGGAAAACAAATAGAGATGAAGCTCATCCTGGGTCTGACTATGGTCCGCAGCTAGAATTTCACTTAAGTCACTATATTACTACATTACAAAATATCCTCATTGAAGGGACTGAAATGAAAAACATCAAGAGGTAAATGTGAGTGGAACTGCTTTGTTAGCAATAATAATATTCACATGCATAATATTCAAATTGAAATGTCTGATTTCTTTTTTCCCCTGGATAGTCCTCTATAATCAAAGCACAGAATGGTTCAATTCATATGCATTTTGATTCATCTCGTTGATCAAAATTAATTGGTTGGATCATCCTTTGATCTCATGTCTGAGCCTAAATCCAACCTTTGAGGACATCTAAGGATGCATCATTGTACAACGAACTGCATCACTACCAGCTCCAAATCGAAGCCACTTGTCCATTTCCCTCTGGAATGTGTCACGTCACAGCCACAAGCTGTTGTTTGTGATAGCAAGCTGCTGAAACTAAACTGAGCTGGCCTTACCCAGGGCACAAGTCATCTAGCCATTAATCTTGAAAGAACCAACTCTAGGGAATCCAACTCTAGGGAGAATCAACTCTAGGGAGTCCAACTCTAGAAAGAGTACAGATAAAATAGGGTATTCTTATTTCTTTTTGTTAGAATGTGGCCCATCTACTTAAGGATAGAATCTAGAAGGCAAAGGCTCAGATTCTAAGATGTCGGGGAAGGAAGAGACATCACTTGGAAATACTATTAATATTTAGCAAGATGATGCCACAGTGCCCCAGGACAAAAAGAAAGGTTGGCTACAGGAAGAAAGGAAGAGGGAAATCTCATGCTCTCCTGGGGAAGTAAGTCATCCAGGACGGTTTCAGAAGGTGGGCATCTAGCTCATGGACTTGTGCCAGGGTACAGCCAACTCCTAGAAGACACAGAGGTCGTATGGTTCCATTTAGGAATAGACTTCAGTAGAAGAAAAACTCTGTCTAATTTCTAGGTCTGAGCCTTAGACCTACTCTCCATTCATTACAAAATGAAATTGGCAAGTGTTAAAAAGTTAGGGCCAAATAGAAGCTTTCTGCTTGACATGTTCAGATGGAGCTAAAGAAATGAATACAAGACTCATTTTTTCACTAAGTGATTTATTGCTTACTTGGAGCATCACTCAAAATTGGCTCCGTTTCTCCCTGGATTGTCCTGAAGAACAGCTTGAATACTACCCTGGATTCTGTATCATATTTAGGGAAACACCTGATTTGCCCAAGATAACAGAGCTTACAAAGAACAAAGTTAGGATTCAAACCACCCTCTGCCGGCTTCAGTGTCTTTCTGTTCTATATTGTCAGCTCCCCGCTCAGATTAGTTTTGAAACTTTGCTCCAAGTAAGCTTTGTCTTCCTTTGGTAATATTTTATGCTGATACAGCCATGAAGTTTAGTGAGCTGTCCCCCCTGGAGAAATGCCAGGAATTACAGAGCAGAGAAAGCTTGACTCTTGAGGGCCCCGGTGGACCATACTCTTTGATGGGATGCTGTGCTTTTCTAGCACAATCTGGGAAAGCATTACCTGTTTAAGCAGCTGGGCCACATGCTGTCTCTTGAAATGTGGTCAAGTTCATGTCCCCAGTAACCCCCCATAGATAGTTAACTGCTTAAAATTAATGTGCAGTGTTCCACAGAAATGAGTCATCCAACACTATACTATACTGAGTCGGGTCTACATTAGCCAAGCAAAGTAGGAAAACGAACGGTAATATAGACTGTGATTCTCTGGTCTTTGACAGGGCTGACTGTAATCACTTCACATATTATTGAAAAGCTGTCTACCCTCACAGATGGGCTAGTGAATTTATCTTCGTGTGCCCGTTGCCTAGCAAAGTGCCTGGCACACAGGTGCACCTAGTGAACATCTGAATTTACCTGAGTTGAGTCACAGTAAGAGTTAAGTGATATATGAATTTAATAAAAGCAGACTGTTCTTATGTTTTGTCCAAACATCCATCCTTCTTTATTTGACAACAGTGTTTTGATTTAAAAAAAAAACTGTAGACCAGCTCTCCTGTACTATCTGTCTCCCACCCCCTTCTAGGCAGGGGCACATGAGCCCACACTGACCATCAGAGTCTCCGTGCTAGTTTCGGGTCAGGCCCATAACCCAATTTGTACTACTGAGCGTCAGTCCTAAGACTCAGTATTTGTGGCTATGCTGGTAGAATACAAATGTGAAGCTGCTGGTCATCTTAGTCTCCTCCTGGGGAGGGTCTATATGAGAATGAAATCACTCAGGAAATGACATCAAGAAGTGGAAAGACTCCACCCCACCCAACTGGGGCCCCTGGATCCAGCTGTATCCGAAACTCCCCCCACTTAACTTTTTACTTATCTGCGACTCTAGAAGTACTATCTTTAAATTCTGGTCCACAAATGCCAGTCTGAGAAGAAACACTTGTGGTCCCTAGGAAAATGAGAGAAATAATTTACAAGACTTGGGGCCTCCCTGGTGGTGCAAGGGGTTAAGGCGCAGTCCTATGAAGCCATGAAGCCACTGCTGCACGAGTTCGATCCCCGGCCAGGGAGGGGACCCACATGGCACAGCAGACCTCTCCTATCTCACCCGTTGCTCCCCTCAGCAGTGTATTTCAGTCGATCTGACTGTTCTGTTCCCCACTCTGTCTCTGGTGGATCCTCTCAACCCCCCAAATGTCTGACCTGTACCCCAGTTCATGTATGCATAAATAAATAAATATTTAAATAAATAATTTATAAAACTTTCTTATTCTGAGATTACATCATTGGGATTAGAGTTATTATGAATTAATGGTGATAATAGATAGCAATTGTATTTTTCTAGTTGGTCTTAGTAGAAAACTGGAAAGTGAGCACAAAGTGGAAAGCTAGCAGCTCCTTTCTCCACCCCTCTATCGGTCTCAGTCTGCTCTGGCTGCTATAATAAATTATCATAGTCCTGGCAGTTTAGACAGAAAACACTTTACTCCCATAGGTTTGGAGGCTGCAAAGTCTGAGTCAGGATGCCAGCATGGTCAGGTTCTGTTAAGAATCAGAACTGGGGCCTCCCTGGTGGCACAATGTGTTAAGCAACGCACTATGAAGCAAACCGCAGCCACTGCAGCACGAGTTTGATCCCTGCTGTTGGCGAGGGAGGGGACCCACATGGCTCAGCAGACCTCTCCTGCTGTCCCCGCTGCTCCCCTCGGCAGTGTACATCTGTTGATCTGCCTGTTCTGCTCCCCACTCTGTCTCTGGGGAATCCTCTCACCACCCTGCACCTCTGGCCTGTATGCCAGTTCTTGTGTGCATAAATAAATAAATCTATATAAAAAAACAAAGAGCCAGA
The DNA here is from genome assembly GCA_019455555.1 of Galemys pyrenaicus. NCBI lineage: Eukaryota > Metazoa > Chordata > Mammalia > Eulipotyphla > Talpidae > Galemys > Galemys pyrenaicus. Next base: position 3,095,799 of record JAGFMF010011406.1, on the reverse strand, counting down.
ACTGCCTGGTTTGTCGATGTCGTGTATCTGCAGAAGGCAGAGACGTGCTAGCCCCTCCTCCTCTTCTTACAAGGACATGACTTCCATCACGCAGGCTCCCCCCTTTGTGATCCTATCACCTCCCCAAGGCTCCCCCTCCAGATGCCTTCACATTAGGGCTCAGTGTATGAATTCAGGGGGACACAAACTTTCAGTCCATTATACCCTCCACTTAAAAGAATTTTCTCTGTCTGTGAAATAAAAGTTTGCTACAATCCACAGTGTGTGGAAAATATTATGTCTGGATATACAAATAAAATAAAATGATGAGTCTTTTCTTTTTTAGTTTATTTATACTTCATCTGATTCCAGAAGGGATTTAAGTAAACTCCCTCCCTCCTTTGATCCAGTGCCCAGGATGAACTCTTCATTCCAGAGGCCTCACGTGGGACAATCTGAAAGGAAGTCCAAGAGGCCTTTCCTCCCTCCCCGTGGGCGCGGGCAACGGGATCCCAGCCATAGGTTATTTGCCTCCTCCTGGGCTCTGCAAGAGGCATGATGTGTCCACTAAAGCAAGCTCTGCCCCTGAGGGAGCCTCCTTGGAGCTGCTCACCCATCCCTTAGACGCTGAGCCCCTGCTTCCAGGGAGGCCAGGAGCCACAGGGAGGTCTGGTGGGCGCACATGTGAGGAGGTACAGGAGCATGTGGGGAGTGAAAAGAATGAAAGTGGGAGAAGGAAAGCTCCATGAGAGGAAAGAGTAGGGGATGAACAAGAAGTGGTAAGGAGAGGAGTAAGAGAAAGTGGGGGGGTGGGGGGAAGCTTTATAAATAGTGGCATTTAAGTTTTGAGAGAAGAGAGAAAATTGATGTTTCCTTAGGCATTTGCCCAGAGGGGATGTTTACTCAGGGTTTAATAGCCAGAATGAAGTTAGTGTTAAAGCAGGAGTGAAGTCACCTTCCAGGCAGGCGGCTGCGGGACGGGGCAGCTGCAGGACGGGGCTCCGGGGCTGAGTGTGTGCGGGCAGTGTGGGCAGGAGAAGAGTGGTAGCCCCACATCCCTGAAGAGGAGGCCTCCGGCACGTGAACACTGGTGAGAGAGAGTCTAGGTGGCACATTTGTCCCAGTTTCCCCGTCCTCGTACCTGAGAGGGCTGGTCAGGGCAGGCGCTTTCTCTGTGGTCATAGAAAGAGTCAGTCTCATTGGCTTGCTTATAACTAGGCTCACTGTGGTTTCAATGTTACGCTGTGTCTTGGACCATGCTTGGTTTTTCTTCTAGCCTGTTAGCTCATACCTGGGGAAGCTATACACACACAATACACACAACCACACACACACCACACACACACCTATACTCACACACACCTACACCCACACCCCCACACACACACCCCACACACACCTACACCCACACATCACACCACTACACACCCCACACACATGCCACACACATACCTACACCCACACACACCACACACACATCCCACACACAACACACACCCCACCACAACACACCGCACACACCCACACACACACGCCACATACATCCCACACCCCACACATATGCCACACACACACCTACACCCACACACCCCAAACCCCACACACACACCCCACACACACACCTATACTCATACACACCTACACCCACACCACCCACACCTACACCCACACACCACACCATACCCCATACCCCATACCCCACGCCACACACACCCCAAACCCCACACACATACTACACACACACCTATACCCACACACCGCACACACCCACACACCCACACACCCACACACATACCTTTAGACCCAAGAAATATAGCTGCTAAAGACAGCCAGACTCTTCCCTGCTGCAGGGGCCCTGGACTTGCTGTGTTTCCTCTGCTTGAAGCTGTTCTTCCTAGTCTTTTTTTTTTTAAAAAAAGATTTATTTATGCATACAAGCACTGGGGTACAATGCATACAAGCACTGGGGTACAGGCCAGAGGTGTGGGGGGTGAGAGGATTCCCCAGAGACAGAGCGGGGAGCAGAACAGGCAGATCAACAGATGTACACTGCCGAGGGGAGCAGCGGGCACAGCAGGAGAGGTCTGCCGCGCCATGTGGGTCCCCCCCCTGGCTGGCAGTAGGGATCGAACTCGTGCTGCAGTGGCTGCGGTTTGCTTCATAGTGCGTTGCTTAACCCACTGCGCCACCAGGGAAGCCCCTCTTCCTAGTCTTTCTAAGCCTTCTTTTTCCTTATTCCTTACATCTGAGTCCAAATATCAGTTCTTCAGAGGAGAGCATCAACGGCTCCCCCTGGCATTTCCTCGCTCAGCACCACTTCTCTACTAACTCTTTCACCTATTTGTTCATTGACTTCTTTTATTCTTGGACTCTCCCTCCAAGTCCCTCCAATTCCAAAACAGTAGAAACCATGTCTCTCTGATTTACAGTGTCTCCCTCTATCCTAATGTTCATTTTCATTCGTTCATGGAACTCAAATATCTGTCGCAGAAATGCACCAGCACATTAACTGAATTCACATCCTGGATCTTTAACAGAAAACAAAACTTGACAACATTGTATTGGGATCTTATTGATTTAGAATAAGGTTAAACTGTGGAAACCTAAATTTGACTGTTTAAAGAGGGCTCCTGCTCCCACTTTTCCTTCAGTGTCCCGAAGTTGGACAGAAGAGGTCGGGCTGTTATGTGTTGTTTACTGATTTTGACCCTTTGGGAAGGGGCGAGCAGCTCCTTTATGAAGAACCAATCTTTCTGCAAAGTCTCTGGACAGTCCTTCCCTTTTCTCTGGCTTTAGTAGCTGTGCCAATGGCGCATGTCCGCAAGCCAGAACAGGCAATTTGGTGCATATAATAGGAACTATTTGTAACAAGCAATTTGATGCAAATAATGGGGACAATTTGTAATAATTTGTTACTCTTATTCAAAGGTTGACATCCCTGCTGTCAGACACATGTGTTCTTTAGAAAGAGAAGATGGCAGTCACCCGCTGGGTGAAGTCGGCTACACCAGCCTCTCACTGAAAAAGTTAGATTTCTGCCTTTTTCTGAGCTTTGTCTTACACACGTTCACTTCAGGTGGGAGCACAGCGGCTCTGTCATTCAACATGGTGATCACGTCATTATTTCTGTTTCATTTGTTTAGTATCTTACCTAATCAACAACTTGAGGCCACTTATATGTTAGTTTTCTATGACTGCTTAACAAACCAGCACAAATTAAGAGACACAGAACAGGGGCCTCCCTGGTGGCGCAGCGGGTTGAGCGCTGCACTGTGAAGCATCCGTCATGCAGTAGCATGAGTTCAATCCCCGGTCAGGGAGGTGACCCATATGGAGTTATCCTCGCTCTTACGTGCACAAATACATAAAATCTTTTTTAAAAAAGGGACCCAGAACAGCACAGATGTATTACACTGCTGTTTCTCTTGGTTGGGGCCTGGACCTGGTTTAGCTGGAGCTTCTGCTCCCACCGCACAAGGCTGCCCTCAGGTGTGGTCCGAGCTCATCCGGATTGCTGGCACCACTCATTTCCTTGGGCACTAGGGCTGTGGTCTCTGTTTTCTTGCCAGCTATTGACTGGGGATCCCTCTCTGCTTCTAGGGGCTGTTCACAGGTAGTTCACAACCTGTTTTGTTTTTCTGAGCCAGCTGGGGAAGCTGACTGCTAGTGAAGGCCTCTCCTGATTAGGCCAGACCCACCCAGAATAGGCTCCCTTTTGATTAACTTGGAATTAACTTATTGAGGAACTTTGATTACACCAGCAAAATTCCCTCTCCAACTAACATAACACAACGATGGGAGCTGGACAATCACAGGCTCTGTCCACACGCGGTGTGGGGGAGGGTGATCCGAGGGCCAGATCTGTAGGCGTCATCAAGAATTCCCCTCCTGTGGTTTATAACAACAAAAGATAGATGTTAAAATTATACAGATTAGGGCTGCCTGATGGCGTAAGGGGTTTAGTCTCAGCCCTATGAAGCTATCTGCAGCCACTGCAGCATGAGTTCAATCCCCAGCCAGGGAGCTGACCCACATGGCGCAGCAGACCTCTCCTGCCTCGCCCACTGCTCCCCTCAGCAGTGTGTTTCAGTAGGTCCCGTTTTGCTCCCTATTCTGTCTCTGGTGAGTGCTCTCCCAACCCCTGTGCCTCTGGCCTACACTCCAGCTCCTGTGTGCACAAATAAATAAATCTGAAAAAAAAGATAAGATCTGCCTGTTCTGCTCCCCACTCTGTCTTCGGCAAATCCTCTCATCCCCACACCACTGGCCTGTACCCCAGCTCTTGCATGCATGCATAAATAAATAAATAAATACTTTAAAAGATAATAAAATAAAAGAAAGACGAGGAGTTTATATATGCAGGAGCACAGACGTTTGGAGTGCTGGGCATATTCTTGAATAACATGAAAAGACAGAGGGGTGAGAACTTACCGGAGCAGAAATATCAGCTGGGTGAGAAGGCAGGAGGAAACAGTCCTGGTTCAGAATCCTCTTTCTGTCTGAAAACTGGACATTTTCTGTGTACTCACAAGAGAAGGAGACCTACTATGTGTAGGTAAGTGAAACGGTCAGGCTTGTGCGCCGCTGGCCTCTGTGGCTCTCACCTGCGGCCCTGAATGCGGGAGGCGCTGGGAGCGTGGGCTCGGGGCGTGTGCCTGAGAGTGGGCTCCCGTGCACACCTGAACCTGGAGGCTGAGGCTGCAGGGAGTGTCAACAGAGAACAGGTGTGGCAGACCGTGGAGTGGGTCCACGAGAGGACGAGGCCACAGACAACGCCCCCCAGAGAGCCCAACAAGAGTCAAGATGCCTTGGGGCTGCGAGGACTGCCCGCACCAGCGCCCAGCCCCCTGCAGGCCCTGCGCCTGGTTACCTGGCTACAATGGTGCAGGAAGCTCATTCAGAGTCTGAGAAGGCCACTGAGGGCTCCAGGACTCTCCCTCGCCCTCTGCCCGGACCCACAGGGGACCTGCCGTGTGCTTGCCCCCATTGTGCCATGTCACGAAATCTTCAGTTTGCAAGCACCAGAAAAGATAAGGAACTAATAAAGATTTTCTAATACAGGAGATACATTTAAAAATTAAATAAATAAAAAAAAGACAGGGTGGGATTTGATCAGCTCCTTCCTTAGGAAAGAGCCTTGCTGGGCTCCCCTTCGCAGCCCTAAATCCTGGTGTCGGGGTGGGACCCCCCCCTTGTAGCATCCAGCCTGGGGAGTGAAAACACCCTCAGGAGAGCCCGGGTCTCCTCCCTACTGATTTGTGAGTGTCACTTCTAATCCCACAGACTCCAAGAGGTAGTTACAGCTCCATTTTGTCCAGGTGAGTAACTGTGACTCAGAAGGCGAGTCACGTGGTCAGGGTCACACAGCGAAGCACAGACAGATCTAGAGTCAAGGCCCCGGCCTGCAGAGCCTAAAGCCCGTGTCTTTCACTACAGCCTTCTCTCCCCTCAGGAAATACCACCTGCCTAGGCTGGCGCTCTGTGCGGGAGAGTTCCTCTTCATGAGCGAATAAACAGCTATAAGACAGTCAGGGCCCCAGCAGGAATGTGCTAGACTCCACATCAGAGGCCTCCCTCTTGGCCCGGACTCCCCGCTCTGCCCCTGTGAGCTCTGCACATCCTTCCTTGTGCTGAGAAATTCTCTCTTATGGTCCAGGTCACAGGCTGTACCTTCCGTGTAATGTTCAGGATAATCCCTTCCTGTTGTGTCAGACAACACCACACTGATAACGAGACAGGATATGGGGCCTCCCTGGTGGCGCAGTGGGTTAAGCACCGCACTATGAAGCAGACTGCAGCCACTGCAGCGTGAACTCAATCCCTGCAGCTGGCAGGGGAGGGGACCCACATGGCGTGGCAGACCTATCCTGCTGTGCCCACTGCTCCCCTCAGCAGTGTGTTTCAGTCCATCTGCCTGTTCTGCTCCCCCACTGTCTCTGGTGAATCCGCTCACCACTCCCCATACCTGGCCCGTACCCCAGTCTCTGTGTGCATAAATAAATCTTAAAAAAAAAAAAAGACTCAGGATATGAAGGTCACGAAGAGGCTAGTGGATGTGGCAGCTGCCCCCTGTTGAGCCAGCAGCTCTCCACTGAAGCCGCAAAGCGTATGCCGTCTCCCCACGCTAGCTGGAGAAGCAGGAGCTCTGCGCTTCCTTCCCGAAGAGTGGTCCTCGGGCAGCGGAGGGGTCGGTGCCAGGCTCTGCGTCTTTGGGATCAGACTGCTGGTGGGTCGTGCCCACCCACGGAAGGCTCGAGCAGCGGCTGGAGCAGTCGACATGACTGCTGCACGGCCTCTTCCCCGGGTCAGCGGAGCCGGGCCTGGCCAGCTAGGGTCAGGCGGCGGCTGGTGTAACACGGAGGTGCATGACCATCTTCCTTAGGTGGGGAAGAACGGAGCGCGACTGGGTGAGCAGGCTCCATAGAAGGCCTCTAGACTGTAAATGGCTTAATGTGAAGATGTTGCAGGGCAGGGAGAGGGGCACCCCAGAACCCCCAAACCTGCTCTCTCTGAACGGGTTCTACCATCTGCCTCATCAAGACAAACATAAAAGGGCTTTAATGGAAAGGAACTTTAATACAATTAGGGTGCAATACTGAAAGGAGAAAGAACATAGTTACTAAGTTAAACATCCAAAGTTACCCATCTCCTTGAGGGTAAAAGTCCAGCCAAATAGGATCGGCCCAAAGCAAGGCCCAAAAGCCTGCCACAAGTCTAAGGGAACTTTCAGTAGAAACCCATAGAAAAGGGCCAGAAAGAATCAGACAAATCTGGGAGGAAAAGCGCAAAATCAAAATCAAGATGAAAGCTGCCATGGTTAACTCTCCACGGGCCTCTCACCCACATCTGTTCCAACCAGTCCAAGACCAAAAAGCAAGCACAGTTTCTTCACATGTCCCTCTGCTCCCCGTGCCTCCTCCAGGTCTCCTTGCTGCTCTCCATCCTGCTTCCTTCTTCCTCCCTTCCTCTGTCCTCCTATCTCCTCTCTTTAGCATCTTCTTATCCTTGCTCAGCTTCACCCACTTAGGGCGGAACCGGGATTCTGGAACTTCCTCCTTTCCTGGGGACCACCCTGTTACAAAGAGAGCTTTATTTTTTAAAAAGATTTATTTATTTATGCATACAAGAGCTGGGGTACAGGCCAGAGGCACAGGGGGTGAGAGGACTCACCAGAGACAGTGGGGAGCAGGACCGGCAGATGGACTGAAACACACTGCTGAGGGGAACAGCAGGGAGGCAGGAGCGGTCTGCTGGGCCATGTGGGTCCCCTCCCTGGCCGGGGATCGAACTCGCGCTGCTGTGCAGTGGATGCTTCACAGAGCAGCGCTCATCCTGCTGCGCCACCAGGGAGGCCCTAAATAGAGCTTTAAAAAGTTGAGCAAGAGGGGAGGAGCACCCTCCGGCTTGAGTGAATTTTACTCAGAATAGTTTTTAGGGTTTACTTGAAAACCAGTCATGCCTTAAAATCTGCAGCATAACAGGCAGGGGAGACCTGGGGGGCACTCAGAATCTTGAGCAGAAAGTCTTGAGGCGGGTGCTGAAGCCACCAGGCCTGGCGGGGGCTCTTCCGGTGCCCAGGAGTGAACTCCTGGTGCTTCTGCACCGCCGTGGCCGCTGGGTCCAGGCCACCTTCTCTCTGGCGGCCAGCAGCTCCTGCCTGACTCAGTCCTGCCCCTGCTCCAGCCAACCCTCAGGCTGCAGCCAGGGAGGGCCTTCTCAGTCGGATTCGGCCACTCCCCACAGGAGAGCCCTTCAATGAGTCCTTGTTCTTCCTGGGATGAAGTCCAAACTCTGCAGTGTGGGTCAAAGGGCCTCCGTGACCTGGTCCCTCCCTACCCTGCTGGATCTCTCGCTCCCACCACCTCGCCTGCTCCCCCCGCACTGCACTTCTCCTGGTTCCCAGAACGCGGTCCTCTGTCCAGCTGCCACTCTCTGCACTGGTCTGCTCAGCCTACAACTCCCCCACTTCTCACTCAGGAGTGACTCTGCTGATCTTTCCCAGACTACAGGGGGACCTTTCCCATGGGCCCCCTGCCCCCACCCCAGGGTTGACTGAACCAGCAGCTACCACGATGCAGTAAGGTGACTGTTTGTCCTCTCGACCCAGACGTCTGTCCTCTAGGCCCGGCATCCTGAGGTTGCTAGCCTGCCTCTCCTTCGCACTCTGCATCTACTCAAGGTGAGGACCCAGCCAATGCCCCTGCAGGGGTGAAGGAGTGAATGACAGCACGCGACCCTCCCAGGGGAAGCGCTGAGCCTGGATTTTCACACATCAGTTCTGTTCAGAGACCATATACCAGGGAACCCGAGAACAAAGTAAGCGATGTCCAGACACTCTGGAAGAATCCAGTGCCCGTGGCGGCCTCTGTGTAGTGGTAGTCCTGCAGCCCCAAGGCGGCGCAGGCTGGGCAGGGGCTGGGAGGCAGGTGGGTGAGCCTTGCAGCCCTCCCCGAGTTGTGACTCCTTCCCTGGCTCTCTCTGACCTTGCCGTGGTCTTGCCTCCTCGCCGTCACTGGGGCTGCGGCAGTCCTCCTGCAGCCCTCTTCTCACAGCCCTGGCCTTGAATGAGGCCTATACACGCAGCGTGCCCACCAGTGTCCAAGGTGAGGCCCCGCGCCCAGCCCCGACGTCTCCTGCATGCGCACATCAAGGCTGCAGGTGAGAGCCACAGAGGCCAGCGGCGCCAAAACCCTGGTCAACTTCATTTACCCTGCAGTCGAGCATGAGGTTCCGGAACTGACAGAGCCCCCCCAAGTCACTGCTCCTTTCTAACAAGGAGGGAAACAAGGAACATGGGATTGAAGTCGGGAAGAAGGGAAAGAAGGAGAGCAAGGATAACCCATCTGAGGAGAGAATCCTCTTTCTAAAAGGGGAAAAGATACATTTCCTGTTTTCCTTTCGACCATAGACAGAGATGGCTCGAGTAACACAAAAAAACGAGTCACCAGCTCATGGGAATCCTGAATGGCCCCCTCAGAGGGCAGGAAGTCACAGCAGCGCCTGGTTCCCGCTGGGTGTGGGGACACTTGCTGAGGGGAGCGAAATGGCCCCATGTTAGGAAAGGGCTGAGTTAATTGCGGGGTGGGAGGGAAGCCTGCCCTGTCTAACTGAGGCTGAGACCTGAAACGGGGCACATGGCAAAGCTTCAGGGACAAGGGGTTTGGGAGCCCCCACATGCCTAATGGGGGGTATGGACTTGTGTGGTGTGTGATGAAGACCACACAGGTCTTCAGTGACACCCACGCTAGTAGAATGGGCTCGTTCAGGGCGGTCTTTGAGGGGCTGTGTCACAGGGACAGGGTCTGGACAGGACCATCCCGCAGAGACGCCTGCATTATACGTACATCCCCAGAGATGTTCGAAACACACATGCTGTTCAAAATGCCCAAGGAGGGCCTCCCTGGTGGCGCAGCGGGTTGAGCGCTGCACTGTGAAGCATCCACGGCACTGCAGCCAGAGTTCGATCCCTGGCCAGGGAGGGTCTCACAGGGCGCAGCAGACCTCTCCTGCCTCGCCCACTGCACCCCTCAGCAGCGTATTTCAGTCCATCTGCCTGTTCTGTTCCCCACTCTGTCTCTGGTGAATCTCTCACCCCCACACCTCTGGGCTGTACCCCAGCAGTTGTATGCATAAATTAAAAAAAATTAAACTAATAACTTAAAAAATTAAAAAATAAAACAAAATGCCCAAGGAAGGCAACAGCCCTCCTGCCCGCCTGTGCCTATGCAGGTGTTTCTCTTCACCAACCTTTTCCCTTCACAAAGCAGCGGCCAAGGCTGCCTGCCTGTGCCCTGCAGCCCCTCGCTCAGCAAACCCGTCCCTTCAGGGCCAGCTCCTTCTGCCCGCTTGTGTCTGTGCGAGCGACCTTCACTTCCCTTTCATTTTTATAATAAACCTACCCTGTGAATATAAAAAAATGAAATAAAAGCCCAAGTATGAAAATAAATAGCAGTGGAACTAGGTACTTGTGTACGAAATCCTTTTTTATTGAGGAACTATTGGCTGGTGCTGACCTGATCTCTGGGATTTCAGAACCGGTCACCTGGTTTTAGGAACAACATTTGGTTATGGGAACAACGGCAATGATGGGTCATCGCAGCCCGTCACCCATCCGTTCAGAGGGCATTACTGAGTACTGGCTACGGCACAGGCCAACCAGCTGGAACCAGTCTTGGACGCAGCGTGGACTGGCATGGAGCCTCTGGTGCCAAACCAGACCCCAGAATCCGAAACCCTCCCTGAGCACAGTGAGAGCGCGTTACTGTAGCACAGTCCTGCCCTGCAACACAGGGGCCGTTCTGAACTGCTCCGGATTTGTTTATAGTAAAAAGTGTCCCAGATAACAAAACAGAGAGTGAGAGCGTCCTGATTGGGGAGCAGGAATAAAGGCTTTCTAGGGTGTTGCCCTGAGCGCTGTGGCTTCCGGCAGCTCTCTGCAGCTACTTCACACCCCGATCCCTCTTCCTAGCTGCCTGTGATTGCGCTTTCTTTGGTAAAAGTCTGTCTCCATGCACAGAGTCAGGAGCGCTCCTAGTGGGCACTGCCTGAGGGATGCTTCTCTTGAGCTGGAAGTTAACCTGGAAGAAAGGAAAAAAAAAATGAAGGACACTTGGAGGGTACAGGAGTGAGCTTTCCACTTCCTGGAATTAAAGGGGGGCGAAGAGGAGTTTGGCCCCTGCTCCACCACAGTTGCGCTTCTGAGGGCCAGGGACTAAGAAGAATCATTACAGGTGTGGGAGCAGCATTGGTGGTGTCATACAGGATTGGCTACTAGCCCCCCAAAATGGATCATAGTCACCGCTGATACATAAGGTATATCTGGATGAACTGAATATACATTTATTTCATATGTATCAGGAAAACCGATAGTTCCACCGCCGACCATGATCTGACGGATCACCCCTCTGCGCGGGCCCTGAGTCACGGTGTCGTGCTCCGGCGTGCCAGCCAACGCCTCACACCGCCTCACTGCCAGGAAATACAGCCATGTGCACAACGCAGCTTGCCAGGACGGGTCCTTAAATTCTAGATGTCCGTATACATTAGAGCCTTGTCTCCAGAAATACATGGAAACTGCCCTCGGGCCAGGCATGCAGATGTGCAGATGTTTTTGGGTGGATAAGGGTGGGGTGGGCTGGCTGTGGAGGAGCAGCAGGGCCATCCCTGGGTGTGAAGAGAGGCGGAGCCGTGCAGCCATCTGACACTCCCAGGACATCCCGGCCTTCTGGCCTTTGGGCCGGTTTGAGCTGCTGAAGGCAGCAGCTGAGACTGAAACACCTGCAGTTGAGAAATCTTTCTCTGGGGTTATTAACTGCCCCTTCCACAAAACCCAGTCAGCTTTTCTGCTGACTCCCAAAGTGGGGAAACCAGAGCCAAGTGTCCTGTATCAGCGACTAGTTCCTAGAGTGTAGCACTACCACCCGGAGAGGGGCTGGAGGGTGTGGAAGGAGGGGGAGGGAGGGAGGGGGTAGGAGCAGGAGAGAGGAGATGACACAATGAGGAAAGAGCCAAGGAAAATGAAAGGGGCATGAAATCCGGAAAGCTGTGGGGAAAAGCGAAGAGAGCACTGGACTCAGAGGGATTCGAAAAAGTCCCCACTGCAACACCAAAAGCCCTAATAAGTGATCCTTTCTGTTCTCCTCCCCAGCCAGACGGATTTCTGCTTTAGGATGAGAAGGGAGAGTCTGCTGTGATCGATACATGGTGTTACTGTCTGGGACCTGCACCCAAAGCCAGTTCCCCCCGAGTTACATTTGACATCGTGGTGGGTCATGTGCATTTATTCAAAGGCGCCATGACAAAGGCAGGGGGTCTTGTGGAACAGAGTATGTGACTGAAGACGAAGGCGCTTTGCCTGAGCACGGAACAGGCTGCAGCAAGGCTCTGTGCGCTGCTGTCGGCCAGCCCCTGGTCTGGGGGACATGCGGACCAGGAGCCGGCCAGGAAAGCAGGGAAGGAGGATGTGCTGGTTGGAAGCTGGCACCAGCTGACAGGCCACAACAGATATCGCACCTCGCTTCCGATCTGCGAGTGAAAGTTATTCCTAGCATGCAGGAGATGGGCGTGGGGGAGAGGAGAGGTGAAAGGCAGGGCTATCTAGAAATGTCAGAGGATTGTTAAAGGACTGAAAGAACTGTTCACCTTGACTCTGTGTTACCAAGGGGGGTGGGGTGATCCAGCACACATTGTGAGCTGAGCCCGGCTTCTCCACCTACTCGCCGTGTGCTGCTGGGCCAGCCTCACCATCCTCAAGCCTCTGTTTCCTCAGCCCAAAATGGGGACCATTATCTCTGCCTGACAGGGTTCTTGTGGAGGTTAAATGAGGTCACCTGGGACACTCCCAGAGCGTCTCACACATAGGAACAGTCAGGCAGTGGTGCCCATGACCGAGTCTGAGAAGACAAGCTGCCTGGTCTCTGTGCGCTAACAGGAAGGGGAGGGGAGGCCTGTGAGCTCTAGCGTGAGTCAAGAAGGAGCAGGACGGCGGGAGGCTCTCGGGGAGAGCTGAGGTAAGGCTCACTGAGAAACCTGAGCATACGTGTCCATGACTGCTGGGCCCCTTGAGCTCTGAGAGCCTAAGCTAACATGACCAAAGCTAGAAAATGGAGAGGCTGTCGATCAAAAAAGTTCTTTTCTCTTCATCATACTTATAAAAGAAATCCATGGACGACTGAGGACTGGAGAGCAGCTGGCTCTTTGCTGAGGTGGCAAACACAAGCCCTCAGAAGGGGACAGCGCCACCTGGTGTTAGTCCTGGATGATGGCACAGAAGAAGGAACCCGCGGGAGCCTGCGTGAGTGGGCACGGTTCCTGAGATTCACAAGCTAGCATTTCCGGAGCACTCTGCACGTGTCAGGCACTGTACTGGGTGCCTTAGGTGCATTTTCTCACTCCAGCCTCTTACGGAAGAGGTACTATTATCGCCAATTTCTAGAGGAAGAAACTAAGGGGGACAGGCACTAAGGCATCTGTCCAAGGTCTGTGGACAAATGAACTGGATTTAGAATCAGATGGTACTTTTCATCACTGTGCTATGTCAAATGAAAGACAAAGGAAAAGCCAAGAGGAAGCAGGAGAAGAGAGGAGAGTGACAGAAAAAATAGCCAGTGAGAGCAATGGTTTTGTTTTTGATGGTGAAAGAGGAAGTCTCGGGCTCAGCTCGGAACTACGATCCGCTGACTGTGACTCTGTAACTGATGTCTCCAGGGTGCTCTGCAAAGGTCAGCCCAGCTCACCTGTTTGGGCTCCCCAGGCCCCACGGTCACACTCACGGTCTCTGGGTCATACCCAGGCGCTGTGGCAGTGACAGTGTAAGTACCTGGAAGCAGCAGCCGGAAGTAGTCACCATGGTCCCCTAAGAGTTAACAAAAATAAAACTCAGTCTGCTGATTAGAAATCTGCCCATGTGGGGCCTAGACATGAAAAGCAACCTGGTTGTTTAGTGGACCACAGCTTGATGTTCTTAATAGTGTGATGAAGCTGGTCAGGATCGAAAACAATTGCAGGCCGCAGAGCCTAACAGAGAGTGGGCCTCAGCTTCTGAGAAGCAGAAGTTTCTGTGTTTTGCGCCGAGAGTACTGTATTTAATTTTAGAACCTGTATTTTTAAACTCATGTCCGGTAATGGATCACTTAGAGAAAGGCTGAATGTTTCACCTGGAAAACTCACTGAAGAAATGGTATCTACCTAGAGAAAGAAGATGCAAATTGTGGCTTTATGTTGCAGGGAGAAAGATTTCTCTAGACGAAAGCCAAAACGATTGTGACAAAAAGCTCCCAGAAAGCTTAATGAAATCATAAACACTTAAGTAAAGACTGAATGAGGAGCTCTGGCAAAGCTATGCCATCGTGCAGTGTACCACTTGCACATGCACACGGTGGCCCTGGACTGGACAACCAGCCGTCGGTGGTGCTGTATGTGTGCAATCTTATATGGAGTAGGAGAACTAGAGTAAACGACTACTAAAGGTCAAATTTTGACAATCCTATTTTTAATATTTCTTCCATCTTCAAAAGTGTGTTAATGGAAAGCTAAAATTCTACTGAAAGCTAATTTCTCTGTGGCAGGGATATAGCATTTGGCTAATGACTTTAAATGTCTTTAGAATCTATTGTGACTATAAATTTTCAGATTGCAGAGCCTCCCTGGTGGCACAAGGCATTAAGCACCACACTGTGAAGCATCTGTAGCCACTGCAGCATGAGTTCCATCACTGGCCAGGGAGGTGACCCTCATGGCACAGCAGATCTCTCCTGCCTCGCCTGCTGCTCCCTACTCTGTCTGTGGTGAATCCTCTCACCCTCTACAACTCTGGCCTTTACCCCAGGTCTTGTATGCAAAAATAAATAAATCTTACAAATATTTTTTTCAGATTGTTTCAGATATTCCCCACTGCCTTTAAATTTTCTTTTAAGTATACAGCAGTGAATAACAGAAATAATACATGAGGTTAAAAAATAGGAAAAATAAGGAAGTCTCTTCTCTGTCCTGTAGTAAATGTCTGTAATTTACTTGAGACATCTAAAGGCAGCGTGTTGGACAGCTTAGGTCAGACCCCAGGGGCTGCCATTTTTAAATTGGGAGCTCAAACCCAGGCGTGGTCAGCACACCAGATGCTCTATGATGAGGACATCAGCTCTGTCTCTGCCTCATCAACATTGATGTTTTGCTCAGGAGCATAATGAAAACTAGCAATGCATTCTTTCACTGATGAAATGAATAATTTGCTAGTTGGGCACAATGAGTACTGGAAATTAGTTACTGGTGATAGTGGTGTTCAATGTATATTCATTGGTTAGAATGTTTCAGATACTGCCCACTGTTGCTTGCACAATGTATAGTAATGTAGCAAGCCTGGAAACTCTCAGGGATGCCTAGGTTTGGAACCTAACAGTTCTGGGTGCAACTACTGGATTGGAGGATTCTTGGTGTCGCCTATGAGTTACAGAAGTCTGTCTCTAGAATACTGTCGCCTTGAATTAACTTTCATGTAAGATAGGTTGGAATCACCTTAAAGTTGAGATTTCACCTGGTTTAAACAGACTGTAAAATGCCTAGGTGGTAATAAGGGTGTGTGTAGTAAAATGTTTCTGAGCCTTGCTACTATTGTGGGAGCAGCAGGCAAATCTCACCCTCTGACCCTTGGTACAAAACACTAAAAATAAGACAAACAGCAACAACAACGCTAGACCATGAAATATTCTGTGTCCCAGAAGGTTCCAAGTTGGCCCCAACAAGATCTGCCCTGCAGTAAGGCCATAGCATGAATCTAGCTGCTTTTCTCTGGAGGGAGGTGCAGCAAAACACTTGGGCCAGGGACAAGACCAGCCAGCAGTTCTACAGTCCCTTCCCTTTTCTAACCTATTTCATTCCAATATGTCGGCCACTGATAAGCTCAAACCCAGAAAGCACCATGAAAAAGTTCTGTGAGGCAGCAACTCCTGATGCTGAGAAATTACAGTTATATCTTCCTGTCCGTGCCTCTTCATTCATCCTTCCCGTTTCTATCACCCTTCCGTCCTCTAATCCCACGCACAGTCTCCTCGCCAGTCCTGCTAGTCTCACTCACTCACCAACCGGCTTCCTGATTATGTTGAGGAAGATGAGAAGGTAAAAGTTTCCTTCCCGCAACCCCCCCNCACCCCCCCCCCCCCCCCCCCCGCCCCAGCAGTGGCTCCCTACCTGAAGTGACATCGTGGTTAATCCCAAGGACGGAAATGACAGTGTCCGGGAGGCTATTGTAATTCTCATCCAGCACCATTCCCTTGATGCCGTGGTGTACCTGTAGAAAAAAGGTTGCTGCTCATAGCTGTGACCCTAAAGCATCTGCACAGTGTTTAAGAATCCTCAAAGATCTTCCTCTTGTGCTTTTGCTTTTGATCGTCACAGAGATTACAGTAACGGACCCTTAATTAGTCTTTCTCACCCCTCTCTCCCCAATAGTCTCCTCTCAACAGAACAAAGTTATCCTGTTCTGTTATCTAAGTCAAACCATGCCATTTGTCCCAAATCCAACTCCCTCATAGCAAAAGCTAAGTTTGGGGATGATTTATGAAGCCCCAGCCCTAGGGAGTTCTCTGATCTCATCTCCTACTGCCTTCACCCTTATTCTTATGATTGTTCCAGTCACACTCGTGTTCTGGCCTTGTTGGTTTTTTTAATGAAAAAAAGTTTCAATAATGAAAACAAAATTTTCCATCTTAACCACTCATAAGTGGTTGGTACAACTGTGTATCTACTGCATTGCTGCAAGCCCAAGCTCCAGAACTTTTCCATATTGCAAAACTGAAACACTGGACCCATTAAGTAATCCCCATTTCCTGCAGTCCCCAGTTCCTGGCAACCATCATTGTCTTCTGTTCTACCACACGGCCACCCTTGATACCGCTAAGTGAAATGATAGCGTTTGTCTTTTTGTACTAGCTCGTTTCACTCATCATACTGTCCTCAGGGTGCACTCATGTTGTAGCCCGTGTCAGAAGCACCTTCTTCGGAAAAGCTGAGTGATGTTCCATTGAGGGTACAGATCACATTTTGTTCATCCATTCGAGCTACCAACGGGCCCACTGGCTGCTGAGAATGATGCTGCTATGAACGTAAATGTCTGACTGTCTTTTTGAGATCCTATGTTCAGTTCTCTTGGGTCTATGCCCAGTAGTGGCGCTGCAGAATCCTAGGGAATTTTTACATTTAAAATTTTGTGAAGACTTTCCATACTGTTTTCTCAGAGTGGCTGCACATTCCTACTAACAATGCACAAAAGTCCTAATTTTTCCATAACCTTGCTAACACCTGATATTTTCTGTCACTGTCTTAATTTTTTTTTATAGCAGCCACCTTACGAAGCAGGAGGTGGGGTCTCCCTGTGGTTCTGACTCACGTCTCCCTGGTGGCTCGAGAGGCCGAGCACCCCTTCTGTGGGGCGGGTGGCCTGGCACTCGCTGTTCCTCATCAGAGGGTTCCCCCTTCCACATCCGCATAGTCCTCTCTCTTATTTCCTTTATGTTGTTTAACTATCATCCCTGTAAGGCCTTCTTCATAGCATTTTGCATTTAATATGCTGTACAACTTATTCTGTTATTTTTGATTACTGCCTACTTTTAGACAATGCAGACAATATTCTCCGGAATATAAACTCCTTAGGGGCAGGGGTCCTTGTTTGTCTCCCAGCATATAGCACAGTTTCTGATAGGTAGACTAGCTCAATCATGCTGAAGGATTGATTTCACTGGTAGAAGAATCCAGAGCTGTTGCACAGTCCAGCCTCACCAGAGGACAGCTTGAACATGTACGAGAATGGTGCCTGGAGGCTATACCATCTAACCTAGGTGTGCAGTAGGTAAGTTATCCATCTGGGTTTGTGTAATGATACTCAGTGACATTTGCACCACAACAAAACTCCCTAGAGATGTGTTGCCCCAATGGGAAGTGATGTGACTGTACTGAGTCAGATCTGATCATGCGAGACTCAGACCAGAACCACACGCAAAACCTAACCTGCCAGCAGAAAACACTTCTGTAACCTGAAAGCTGAGCAACAGGATTTTACCTGTTCCAAGAACTGGATCAGGGCTTCCCGATTACCCAGCCACTCGCGCTGTAATTCCTCTTGGCGGGGAAACTTGTCGCAGCTCAGTTCCAGCGTGATCTCAAAGCAATTGGTGTGGAGATAATTAAAGTCTTGCATTCCTAAGGGAGAGAGGGCAGTGAGAGATTTATATCAGCCGATTCCCATGCAAGGACCATCTCAAATCTCTTTAATCGCCTTTCTCCAAACCTTTGTTATCAGCGTCTGTTCTACTTTTGATCTCCATTTATATGATCTGCTCCATCAAACCTTTCCCCAATTCACACGCCTTTCTTCATTTTTTCGTTTTATAAATATTCATCTCCATCCTCCACTTTTTTCCCCCATTTTGTGAATTCAATTCTTCTTGTCTCTCTTAGCATTTCCGAAGTCTGCTTATTAGTAGCACCTTAATATTAGACTGTGGACAGGTACTACTTTCAGGGGGACAGAACCCACATTCTTAGCCACTAACTATAGTCTAGCCACACATCACTTAGTGAGCAGCATGCGGGCAGAGTCACAGGATACTGGCACAAACCTAACAGGCACAGCCCTCTGCACAGCTGGACTGGCTGGGTGCCTTGGGGCCGTTCTAGCCATGCGGTCTGTCACTGACCAGGCTTCTCTAAGCAAGGTCTACGTGCATTTCCCTCCTGTGCCCTAATCCTCCGTGCAAAACATACACACACACACACATAAACCAGTTTTATTTGCTTAGTTTGGGTGGTTTTCTCCTTTTTTTGAGGGTTTTTTTAAAAACAATTTTCTAGTAAAACATCAGTTTTAAAGAAACACAAGGTGTCCGTCCCTTCATTTTAAAGAATCACAAGATGATACGAAATACCAACCTGACACCTCTATTTTTCAGATCGCTACTTAAATGCAAATTGCCTAACAGTCCTGTTGTTTCCCCGAGAAAGGTGACCATTGAGGAGACACTGTGGGCCTCCCTGGTGGTGCAGTGGGTTAAGCAACGCACTATGAAGCAAACCGCAGCCACTGCAGCACGAGTTTGATCCCTGCTGCGGGCCAGGGGGGGGACCCACATGGCGTGGCAGACCTCTCCTGCTGTGCCCGCTGCTCCCCTCGGCAGTGTACGTCTGTTGATCTGCCTGTTCTGCTCCCCGCTCTCTGTGGTGAATCCTCTCACCCCCCCACACTTCTGGCCTGTACCCCAGTGCTTGTATGCATAAATAAATAAATCTTTAAAAAAAAAAAAAAAGAGGAGACACTGTCCTACGTCAGCTCACACAGGGCTGCAGAGGGGCTGTGCTTACCCCTGCTGAGAGAATACCAGGAAGCACCGTTGGTGATACCGTCTGGGAAGTAGTCCCCGCAGTTCCAGCCCTGGTGCATCCACCCATGCGCATAGGAGTAGACTCTGGCCAGCTGAAGGGAATAGGTGAAGTAAGATGGTGAGTGTTCGTAGCTTGTATAGAGATGCTCGCACCAGAAGTAGGGTGAAGCCAAGCAAACCCCCAACTAGAAACAACTGATTATTTCTGTTAGTCAAAGGAAATACCAGGAGGGATAGAAAGAGGATGTGGTGGGGGAGGGGGTGTAGTGGGTGGGTTTCTTTTTTTTTTTTTTTGAGGGTTTATTCTGTATTCTGTTAGGGAATCTGTATTCTGATTTTTCCACTATGTGGGGGAATCTATTTCTTCAAGTGCAAAGTGAGGGGTGGCACTAGATGATGCATCAGCTGCCTTCTAGGTGTGCCATTTTATAGCTGTTTTGTAAAAGAAATCAAGGAGTAGGTAAGATAAGTCTTTGCTAGAAAAAGAACTGGATTGAAGAGAAAGAAATATATTCATAATCTCTATAGCTCTTTCTCTTCACTGTTTTATAACAAACAAAATGAAGTTACTAAATAAAATTCAATAATATACTTACTTTGCAAAGCAACGACTGATATTATTCTCTGTGTAATTAATTGATGAATTATTAAGTAATGCCATTAGCTATTGCTTATATTATGTTACTAATAATATATTGACTATAAAATTCAATTACTTTAGTTAACAGAAAATTAATGTAGTTAATTTTCCCTAATATAAATTAATATAATTTTCTGTTAGTTTTATTCTGTGTGTAGTCTGTTTTTCATTAATCTAGCCATAGTACCATAAAGTCTCCAAAATTCACATTGAATGCACTAGTTTACCCCAGGCACTATTACTCTTGCTTGTTATTAGCACATTTCTTGCTTGTTATTAGCATAAGTATTTTCTACCCTGCAGTCACTGCACTCTAATATTTTTCTATTGGCTTTCCTTTTTCATTTGTGGCTTAAAACTCAAAACAAATTAAGACTGCGTGCTCCCAGTGAGCGGGCCGTGTCCTCAGTTATCTTTTGTAGACTCGTTCAATAGAGCAGGTCCTGTGCCACTGGCCGGACTTGCACTCTTTCTCCGGCCCCACAGTCCTCTGGCTGGACACACTCATCCTGCTCACCTTCTGGAAAAGCTTGTCGTCAGGTGTGGGACTGTTGGCGGTACGGCGGAAACCTCGGATCCGGTGCTCCGGGGACTTGTCATAGGGGTAATTGGCCACCACTGCCCCTCCGTGGAGGTTGGCCGACAGGACGAAGTTGAAGGAGCGGATCCACTGGATCACAGCCTGGGTTTCGGGTTCCACCTGTGGAAGACAGTGTGAAGCTGCAAATGGGTGTGCAAGTGGCCACTTGAGCAAGTCTGCCAGGAAGTAGCCTGAAGAGATAGCGTGTCTGAGTATAACAGAGCGAGCCCTACCAGACAGGAGATAAGCAGACAGGGGAATGTTGATTTTTGGCATGTTGGTTGCCAAGGAGGGGACTCATGTGGTGCAGCAGACCTCTCCTATCTCGCCCACCGCTCCCCTCAGCAGTGCATTTCAGTCAATCCACCTGTTCTGCTCCCCATGCTGTCTCTGCTCCCCATGAGCCCTCTCACCCCCTACATCTCTGGCCTGTACCCCAGTTCTTGTATGCATAAATAAATAAATCTTTTAAAAAAATTGTAGTGCAGTGGAAAGAACATTGAGTGAGTGTCAGAAGAACTGGTTTTAATCCTGATTCCATCCATCATCAGCGGTGAGAATTTATTTATTTAAAGATTTATTTATTTATGCATACAAGAACTGGGGTACAGGCCAGAGGTGTGGGCAATGGGAGGATCCACCAGAGACAGAGTGGGGAACAGAACAGGCAGATCTACTAAACACACTGCTGAGGGGATCAGTGGGCGAGGCAGGAGAGGTCTGCTGCGCCATGTGGGTCACCTCCCTGGCCTGTGGCAGGGATCGAACTTGTGCTGCAGTGACTACGGTTTGCTTCATAGTGTGTTGCTTAACCCACTGTGCCACCAGGGAGGCCGCAGCTATGAGAATTTAAATCACTTTTTAGTCTCCAAGTGTAATATCTCTAAAGTAAGGATGGCTAACATTGCATGAGGCATTCACTGCACAGTGTTTTGATCAATGAAATGTGGCAAAGAAAGAATTCCATAAAACTGTAAAGTTCCTGCCACTGTCCGGTATCACTTTGACCTTCACTACCACTAACGTCGAACATTTCATGAATTTGTGCTCTGTGGGGGTACTACCCGGGTGATACAGAGTAAGAGGTAATTATTATTGATGTGGACACACTAACACAGAATTGCGTTGACGCTTCATTCCTGCTTGCCTGGTTAATGTGGACATTGCTAGGAGAAATTCCAGATGCTGATTCCTATGCATGCCAGCTTTTCTCATACCTGACTCTTCCAGTTGTCTGGCAGGGGCAGGTGGTGATTGGGACCTCCGTGCTTCTCATTGTAGTAGATATAGGTATTGAGGTCGGGGAAGTTCCGGTTCAGGTCCACTCCATTTGCATTGTTCCTGCCAACCAGATACCCAGAAGCGTCTGGGCCCTCAAGGGAAAATGAAAAGAGGAAAATGAAGGTTTCAGAGCTATATTTACGGAGCACTCTACTGTGCCTTTTAGGTGTAGCTTTCTCTCTATTATCCAAAGTCCCCGTGGCACAGTCCAAGTTCCCCTTAGACTAGTGGTTGGAGGTTGGGACCCCAGGAGCGGTTCTAGTAAGGGCAGGATACTTTAGGGTAACGCAAGTCCTCTATTTAAAATAAAACTTTTGAGGTATGACAATATAAGATTTCCAGTTTCAAGAATACGATTCAATTCATTTTAGTATGGTTACAGAGCTGTAGAGTCATCGCCACCACCTGACTTTAGATATTTCTCTCACCCTAAAAAGAAAGCTCAGGCCCATTTACATTCACTCCTTAATTTCACTCCAGCCTACGTGATCACTTTCTGTCACGACAGATATACCTTTTGCTTAATATTTCACATGCATGGGATGATAACATAACATTTGGCTTTTTTCAGTAGGCATAATGTTCCTGAGGTCCCTCCCTGATGACTAATTACACCCACCCAAGTAATTCATGGTATTTTAAGAGCAGTTGATTAGCAACCTGACTGGCAAATAATCCCATTTGTGTCCTAGTTCCCCTTTGCTATATAACATCAGCTATTCACAGGTTCTAGGGATTAGGATGTGAACATCTTTTATTCTTTTTTGGGGGGAGGAGGGTGTTATTCTGCCTTACCTGCAGGGGGTGGCGAGGCAGGTCTCCCCTGCACCACAAGCTTGCAGACAGATCTCCTCTGGGGAGGGTATGGCAGGTTGCTCTAGAACTTTGAGAACCTGATGGGTCCTCTCTTGGGTTCAGGTTCAAGATCTGCTCCCTCTGAGCAAGTACATAGCAGGTGAGCAGAGGTGACTGATTGCCCAGAGAAGGTTCATTTGCTGAATCATGTCAGCAGCAAGTTGAGAGACGGCAAGGGTCAGATACATGCTTGATTCAATGTGTTCACTGCATCCCCCTCCTGCTCCTGTCTACACCCCGGCCCTCTTCTCAAGTAGGTTTAAAATATGCTTGGGTTGTGCAGCTCATGGAAGGACAGATACTTGGTGGCTTTACTTCTGTGGGACAGAGTGGTCAGATTAATGAAGGATGGTTGCCAGGAGCTGAGAGGTGGCTGCCAGGGACTGGGACTGTCTATAAGGGTGTTACTATTAATCAATGGGGATACATTTTCAATTGAGCAGAATGGATAAGTTTGGCGATCACCTGCACCTACAGTCAGTAACAATACTGTATTATATACTCTAAATTTTGTTTAAAGGGTAAATCTCATCATAAGTATCTTACCATAATGAAAATTTTCTTTTAAAAAATTAATGTAAAATTAGTGAACTCTAGTTTTTAAATTGAAAAAAAATTTCAAGACTACCCCCAAATACACTTTCAGACTGAAAAATAAAACCACCACCACCCCCAAGTTCACCATTTCCCTAAACACAAGCAAACCATGTTTAAAGACTACTTTTAAAAGACAATATCCACATATAAGGCAAATACCTGGCTTTACCCTTGAAATTTCTAATTCAGTAGATTCTGGGGTAGGTCAAAGTCAGGGGAAATCTGACAATCTGTATTTCAAAAATCTTCACCTATGATTATTCTGATGTAGCCGCAAAAGAATTACTTGTTAAAGATAGGCATTTTCAGGTTATCTTAGGAATAAAGTGAATGCCCATCACATTTTTAAAACATAGTTTCCTCAAGCGAAACTCTTAGAGATTTAAAAAGCTGAGGACCACATTAGTTGAAAGGAAAAACCCTACAGAGACATAATAAAGAATCCAGAATTACCCCTGCCCCTAATTCTGGGAAAAGCCTGTTCTCCCTGCTATTTCCCTTCCAAATGCAAACAGAAGTGTACGTGGGCGGGAGAACAGAATGTAGCATTGAAGCTCCTGTCCACGGAAAGAGGTCTGTTTTGCAATACCCCTTCACAGTGGAGAGTATTTCCAAGTTTACAAAGTGTCGTCACAGACCCGCCCTGGAGATGCTCACAATAATAAAGCCAGGTTGTGGCAGGAAGGTGTTGGGGGGCACAAGTTCAGAGCGAACCCACATTCACTGCCTAAGGGCCGAGCCCAAGTATTCCTGCTGTACGTTTCCTTTGGTTTAACCGACACATGGTCCGCGGCTTTGACTTTATTACCCATTTCGGCTTCATTCCCTGCGCGGCCATCCCCGCTCTGTACCTGGGCGGCGGCCACCTCGTAGCCGTCGGGGTTCATGGACGGCATGATGTGAATGCGCGTGTTCTCCACCAGCCACACGATGCGCTGGTTGTGGTTCCGGAACTCCTCGCACAGGAACTCCGACAGCTGCAGCAGCAACTCACGGCCCAGCACCTCGTTGCCGTGCATGTTCCCCACGTACTTGAATTCCGGTTCCACTGCAAGTGTGAGAAACATACGTGCCGAAGGTAAAAGGTGGCGGCGCTGGCGAGTGCCACTGGTCTCCCACTTGCAGGGGCACATGTCCCCTTTTTTCGGAAATGACTGAAAGAAAATCTCAAGCTTCCCTTGGGTCCTTTCCAGTAATTCCCTACCCCCTGTTGAACAATCAACAAGTGCAAATACTACAAAAATTCTGTAAAATTCAAAAGTCTGAGAACCACTGCCCTATGGAACTTAGCAAGATGACTTGTACTCAGCAGGTGCACAATACATCTCCGACTTGAACTTCTTGCATCTGCCCAGTCTGTTCTTGTGTCAGGGGTTGGCAAACCCTTTCTGTTAAGTCATACATAATAAAGACTCTTGGCTTCGTGCACGATTGTCTCTATCATCATTGTTCAACTCTTTCAGCAAAAACAGACTAGACAATTCAAAACCAAGTGGGCATGACTGTTTCAGTAAAATTTTATTTATTGGCGCAGGCTGTGGTTTGCTGAGCCTTGTTCTGATGGCCTTTTAAAAATTAAAGTAGATCCTGCCCAAAGCCCTCCACGGTCTTCTCACGTCACTCAAAGTAAAGCCATAACCTTTGCCTAGATGAGCGCCTATGTGGTCTTATCTGTCACTGTTGACTCTGCGGGGGGTCTCAGGAGCCTCCCTGCTGTGCCCCATGATTGCCGAGCAGGCCCCTGCTCTTCCCCTGCTCACTGCTCGCAGTGCTCCTCCCCAGGGCTGCACAAACCTTGATGCAGAGCCTTCCCTAAGGACAACCACTCCTCCCCCTCAATCCACAGTCACCCACAGTATTGCTTCTCTTTCTTTCCTGGTTCATTTTTATATGAAATGATATATTTTCACTTAGTTAGGCATTCATTGCCAGTCTTACCCCACCAGAATGAAGTTCCTGGGGGCAGAGATTTGCTTTATTCTCTTTTGTATATTCACAGTCTATGAAAGTGCCTACCTATAGGAGATAATCAGTTATGCTTGTTGAACGAATGACAAACAAATGTAACAGATGGGCAGCTAATTTATAGGGCATCAGAGAAAAGAGGGGTAGGTAGAGGCTGGAATAGGATGAAAACACTTCAAGGAAGGAAGGCCTTGAGTGCTAGAAAGTAGGGGTGCTGAAAGGAGGGGGCATGGAGTGAGGTGCTAACTCTGAAGTCCATCCACACCCACCACAATGGACTTGGCTTCCACAATGAACACACAACCTGGGCAGATGCAGGATGCTTGCTCTGGAAGTGCAGCTTCAGAGCAGCCACTGCAGCACAAGTTCAATTCCTAGTCAGGGAGCTGATCCACATGGCGCAGCAGACCTCTCCTGCCTCACCCGCTGCTCCCCTCAGCAGTGTATTTCAGTCTATCTGCTCTGCTCCCTACTCTGTCTCTGGTGAATCCTCTCACCCCTACACCACTGGCCTGTACCCCAGTTCTTGTATGCATAAATAAATAAATCCTTTTTAAAAAATATATCAATATGTTAACAGTGGTCATCTGGGACTATTCTAGGGCAGGGAGAGGGGCACCCCAGAACCCCGAAACCTGCCCTTTTTGAATGGGTTTGCCATCTGTTCCATTAAGATAAACATATAAGACTTTAATGAAAATGAACTTTAATACAATTAGGGTATAATATAGAAAGGACAAAGAATATAGTTACTAAGTTAAGTATTTAAAGGTTTTGTTTTTTTTTTTAGGATAAAAGTCCAGCTAAATAGGATTGGCCTAAAGCAAGGCCTAAAAGCTTGCTAAAGGACCTTTCAGTAGAGACCTATAGAAAAGGGTTAGAAAGAGTTAGACAAATCCAGAAGGAAAAGAGCAAAATTAAAATTAAGATGAAAGCTGCCATTATTAACCTCCCCATGGGTCTCTCACCCACATGTGTTCCAACCAGTCCAAGACCAAAAAGCAAGCGCAGTTTCTTCACATGTCGCTCTGCTCCACCTGCCTCCTTCATGTCTCCTTCCTGCTTTCCATCCTGCTTCCTGCTTCCTCCCTTCCTTCTGTCCTATTTCCTCTCTCCAACATCTTCTTATCCCTGCTCAGCTTCACTCACTTAGGGCAGAATCGGGATTCTGGAACTTTCCCCTTTCCTAGGGCCCACCCTGTGACAGGACCACTGGGAATAGTGAGATCGTGATGAACATTTTTTTTAGTTTATCAACTTTCTAATTTTAATGCAAACATGAACTGGCTTTATAATAGAAACAAATGAATAAAAAATAACACAATATATAAAACAAGTACCCCAGACTTCAAGCTCTCTCCCAGATACCATACTATCACAATGTCATTCCCCGAAGAGATATCCCTAAACCCTTCTAAGTCTCTTGGCAGGATTAATGTTTCCGCTAATGTCTCCTGAGGGAGCAGCTGGGGAAAGACTGAGCAATAGAGCAAGAGAAAAAGAAAGGTTATGGGAGGAAAGGAAGGGGAATGGGATGGGAGCAAAGAGGATTCACTGTTTCTCATAAGGTCTTGAGCAAACAGAACCCCAAAAGGAGGAAGGAGCTGGGGCCTGAGGTGGGGCTAAGGGGGGAAATAGTTAGCACTTGATACTTCAAAGGTGGCGGGGTGGGGGGGGTGGGGGGGGATCCGTGGACTTCCCCAGAAATCAACCATTACTGATTTGCAAAGCACGCGTCCTGCCCCCCACAAACTCCAAGAACTGCCAGGCTTACAGGGCTCGTGGATTCCAGGGAAGTCGCTGAATTCTAAGACGTAGAGGTGCCTCCCCTTCACACTGCGCCCGATGGTGTAGACCCGCGTGACGTAGGGGCATTCGTTGTGCACCTTGTACAGCGTCCGCACGAGGTCGTCGTAGCGGTGGTGGCGAAAGGTCATGGGGGCAACCAACTTGAAGAGAAGGAGGAGGTGGAGGCAGGTTGAGAGCAGGTCTGGCATCTTGCTGAGTTTGTGCGGAGAGACGCACTGAAATGGGTCCCACCTCTCCCCAACACCCGGCCTCTCCTCTTCACCAGTCAAAATCCAAGGGCCACGAACCAGCTCGTCCCGGTTTCCCGCCAGCACACACCAGTGTGACCGCAGCTGGGAGGACGTGCGGTCCGTCCCTTCCAAAGCTGGAAATTACTCACGTTGCTCCGAAATAGCTGCTCGTCTCACCTCCCCCATGTCTCTGCCTCTCCTAATCCAGGAGAACCTTTGAAAGGTTTTTGCACTTCCACAGATTGGGTAGTTTCACTGATTCTCGTTTACTGGTTAACTGACCTGTAAACAGGCTTCAAT
This sequence comes from Galemys pyrenaicus, assembly GCA_019455555.1. Taxonomy (NCBI): domain Eukaryota; kingdom Metazoa; phylum Chordata; class Mammalia; order Eulipotyphla; family Talpidae; genus Galemys; species Galemys pyrenaicus. The sequence continues at coordinate 3,068,697 of JAGFMF010011406.1, read as the reverse complement.
AAATAGCTGCTTATAACCCTTTGATTCCCAGAGGATCTGAGAAACTTGGCCAATGCATGTTCCCTCTATTACAACATAGGGAGACTTAATAAAATCGAACTCTTTCTCCCTTTTAGGCCATCCCATCTAACACTGTCTGACTGTGTTTTGGAAACACAGATCTGTCATGTTCCTTTTGTTCTCAATAGGTAACATTGAAAAAAATAAACAACAATCATATATATGTATTATATATATGACATATCATATCGCATATATCATATATCATATATATCCAGAATACATCAAGAACTCTTACAACATGGTATCCAACAAGCCAAACAGAAATTGGCCAAAACATTGGAATAGACATTTCACCAAAGTCTATATATGAATAGCTAATAAGCACACTTAAAGATGGTCAACATTATTGGTCATTTGGGGAGTGCAGCTTAAAACCACAATGAGATGTCATCTCATCTCCACTAGAATGGTTATAATCAAAAAGATATAATAACAAGTATTGTCAAAAATAGGGGAAAACTGAAACCCTCATCTATTGTTGATGAGAATGTGAAATCGTGCACTCCTTTGGAAACCAATTTTGTAGTTTCTTAAGAGGTTAAACATATACTCACTATATAATTTAGCAGTTTAACTCCTACACAAGAGAAATGAAAACATACAGCCACACAAAAACTTACTGACATCAGACAAAAAGTCGAAACAATTCAATTAATTGATGTATGAATAAATAAATATGGCTCATCCACAAAATGGCATATCATTTGACAATAAAAAGGAGTGAAATACTGATACATTGTACAACACTACTGAACCTTAAAACTATTACACTCAGTGAAAAATAAGATACAAAAGACCACATATTGTATGATCCAATTCACAGGAAGTGTTTAGAAAAGCCAGATACATAGAAGCAGTAGATAAATTAGGTGCTGCCAAGGGCTGAGAGAGGAAATGCTTAGTGGTTATAAGTCGTCACAGGAATTCTGAGGCAGTGCTCTAAAATAAGACTGGGGTGACGGTTGTCCAACTCTGTGAATATTCTAAAATGTAATTGTATACTTAAAACAGGTGAATTTATGGTACTCCGATACGATTGATTTACTTACATTTTACATCATTGTTCACTTTGTACAATGTATGCTCATATGCTTTCTCCTCTCAGGGGTAGCCTCATAAAATTCCCACCACCAATTCACCCCTGAACCATCACCATAGTCCCTTGTGCTCTTCGCTTCCCTGTTTTGATATAACCCCTGCTTCCCCAGCAGAATGTCTCTGATTTATAGTTGCCTGCTAATTTTGGATTTTTATTTACTATTATTGTTATTTTTTCCCTGGTCCCTTATTTGACTCCTCTATATTCCTGCTATCAGTGAAACATCAGCTTTTTTTTCTTCTAACTTATTTCACTGAACATAATCCCTTCTAGCTCCATCCATCATGCTGCGAATGGCCTGAGTTTATTTTTGATTGCTGAATAATATTCCACTGGGTACACAGATATCTTCCTATCAGTACCTTAATATATAAATATACTAAAACATAAGATAGAAATATATCTATGTTCATAAAGATGTAAAAAGAAAGAAAATAATTAAGCAAAGGGCCCCAAAAGTTAACTGTAAATTTACCATAAAACTCAAGAATCCCATTCATGGGCCCTACCCTAGACTTACACATAAAGACTTACACAGAAATTCCCATAATTTGTGTAAGCATTATTTATAATAGCCAAAAAGGGGACCAAGTGATGGATAAATAAAATGTGGGATAGCCATAGAATTGAACGCTATGCAGCAATAGAAAGAAATCTTAGTATGTTTTGCAACACAGGTGACCTTCAAAAACCGTACGTTATTAGAAATAAGCCAACATAAGAGAGACATATGGTGTATCATTCCATTTACCTGAAAAGTCCTACAAAAGTAAATCCACAGAGAGACTGAAAGTAAAAGAGCAGTCGCCTGGGGCTGGGAATGGAACGAGGACTGACAGGTAGGTAAGAGGCCTGAGGGATTTGTCGGTGGGATAAGGGCCCTGACGGGGCTGCTGGCACAGCCTGGTGATGTACCTGAAATCACTGAATGGATGCTTGAAATGGCTGGATTTTGTGAGAAGCAAATTATACCTCAGTAAAGTTGCTTACAAAGTTTCAGAGACTCTTTGTACACAAATGCCTCAAGCTGTCTCCAAGCCCCCTCCTGGCAGATCCACTAGGCTTGGCTACTCTGTCCAGGGCAGACTCTAACGCCACCCACTGTTTTCTGAGTAAGCCCTCCTCACCTACTTTCCACTTTTCTTCATGCTGTTTGCCCAGGTAGCTTACCCTGCTCTGCATCTCCCTCACCTCCCCTTGCAGTTGCTGCTAAAATCAACCTTAGTGACTCCAGTTCTCATTGCTTAGTCTGCCTCGCACCTACCTACTGTGCTGACTGTTAGGACCTAGTGTGGCCTCTCGATACAGGATTCCTGCTTCCTGGGACAGTGGCCAGCCTCCAGTGCAGAGCCTGGCACAGGAGACATTTGTTCATGAATGAATGAATGAAACTGTTAATGATTTTTCCTTTTGAATCCTGCTGTGCTTGTAACAGGATTTCCAAGGAAATCCTATGCTCCTATAACCTGTCAGTAAACATGGCTATTCCCTCCTGGAAATTCTGTGTGAAAATTATACACAGGTCCAGTCTGGACCACAGATGGTCCAGAGGGTTGGCCCAAGGTAAGAACCAAGTTGGCAGTAGCAGAAGGAAGCTGCCCTACACCCACTGCTAAAATTCCTTAATTCTATGATGTGATCCTGTCACCTGAGGACTTCTGCTGAGTAGTGTCAATGTAATTTAACTCTGCTTAATAAATTTAACTAACTGAGCCTATAAATGAATGAAGAGTCCAATTCAATTCAAACCACCAGTCATTCTCTGAGAGACATCTGGGCTTGAGTATTATAAGAGTGATGGTCAAAGAGAACCTGGCCAAGCGTGGAGAATGAGAAAAGTTAGTCCTCAGCAAAGACGAGTCCTTTCCAGTTCTCTTTGCCTGGAATGTCCTTCCTCCAGCTCATTTTGCACTTCTGATCTTAGCACAATGGGCACCCACACAGGAGACCTCCCCTGGTTATCTCTTCTGAAGGGGCCTCCTCTTGATGTGCCAGGCCTTATCTCCTGCTTGCTTCAGAGTATTTGACTTATCAGCCTCTAATTATCTAGTTCGTTTCTTTTCTTATTTATATGCTTGCCAGCTGCCTCTCCCAGCAATGATAAACCTGGTGAAGGAGATTGATTTGTCTTACTGTTCACCACTTAATCCTAGTACAATGTGCTGGGTAAATTAAAAAAAAGAAGTAATTTATAAGGTGCAATCTGAAATCTGAAACACAAGCAGTGGGGAAGTCGGGGGGTGAGAAAGCTTATTTTCCCTCATCACCTTGTCTCCTCTGTGGTCGCCAGGGCTCTGTCCTTAAATTTCTTCTCTTTACCTGCACTTATTTCCAGATGATCTCATTGCAAATCTCACTTACAAACGAGTAACTCGCAGCTTCATAGCTCTTGTTTCCACTTCTCTGAACTGGGGAGCCGCCCACCTCCCATTTCTGCCAGGATCTCTAGTGAACACCCTGCCTAATGCCACCCCACCCACCCCAGTCCCAGGAGCCAGAGCAGGGCTTACAGACATGAGCCACGTCCACGACGTCCACGACTGTCAGCAAATGCCCAGGGTCAGCTGGATGAACAAAGAGGAACCAGTCCTTCCCCTCCGCACTTTCTTGCTACCTTGCCTACTTAGTACCTCTCCAAGGGGATTGATACCATCACATCCTATACCACTGATTACTGATTGTCTTCTTCCTCAGGAAGCTATAAGCACCTCAAGAAGAGAACTGATCTCTTACCTTCTGGTGTGTCTCCAGCTCTGAGAGAAGGGCCTGCCATCCAATAAATGCTTATTAAGGGAGCGAATGGCTAAAGGATTATATATTTTTACCCACATAATCAATCCCATTTGCTATTTACGTCAACCTTTCTTGAGAGACTGTTTATTTCATTTACCTATGCAAAAATTATTAAAATGTAAATTATTTTCTTGGCTCATATAATCATAATTGGCAATTTTGGAGACTACGTTAGCGCTCTGGGTGACTTCCAGAATTCCCTAATGCCTCTATCACTTTAGCTTGGTCACACTGTGAACACTGCCTCCAATATGGTTTCCCAGTCGTAAGCTACTCAAAAGAATAATTCTTTGACAAAATGTGCCTATATTAAAATGAGTTGGTTATAAAAATGAAGACAACACAGAAAAGAACAAGGATAAAAATAAAATACTGGTCCCATATTCCATCAGTGAGAAGTAACCACTGTTACCAATTGGTGAAAATTAATCTTAGTAGGGTGACACTTAAAATCTGTTCCTCTTGCCCTTTGTTTGCCCAAATTGACAAATATTTTCATGATGATCCAATTGCTTAGACCAAAATCTAGGACTCATCTATAGTTCATTTATTTCATTATCCATAGCAGCAAGTTATACTGACTGTGTTTTGAAACATACTGGAAATTGACTAATTTCTCTCACCATGTCCACTGACATCTGACATCCTAGTGCAGGTCACCATGTATTTCTTGCTTAGAAAATGACAATAGCCTCCTCGACTATTCTCCCTGCTTCCATTCTGCCCCTCTAGTTTTACTCCTTATACAGTAAATGAAGTGTTTTAAAAACATTCAATCAAATTACTTTCCTACTCAAAATATTTCAGTGACTTGCTGTCATACTTAGAATAAAATAAAAAAATTCTTACAATGACACCAAGGTCGAATAAAAAAGTCATGATATCCTTTCTATTCCTTGAACACGAGTTTACTTCTGATCCAGGTCCCTAACACTTGCGGCTTTCCTTGTTTGGAATGCTCTTCTCCCTGAGCTTTGTATGGTTTCCCTATACATCACTTAACTCCATGATTAAACACCATCAGCTGAACAGGAACTCCCTGTCTAAACTAGTCCTCAGCTACTATCCCTTTACTTGATTCTTCTTCAAAATACTTAGTATTTCCTTATGGCACACTATACAATTCTTTCTCTTTTTTTGCTTAAACATCACTAAAATGTAAGTTGCAGGAAGACAAAAATTACCATCTTGTTTTTCCAATGCTTTGTCCTCAATGCACAGAATAATGTTTAGCACATACTAGCTGCTCAATAAACATTTGTTAAGTGGATGAATTTGTAGACAGGATGGATAATTTTGCAAAAAGGAATAATAGACTTCATGCTTTAAAAATTAAAAATTGGGGCCTCCCTGGTGGTGCAGCGGGTTAAGCAACACACTATGAAGCAAACCGCAGCCACTGCAGCACGAGTTCAATCCCTGCCGCTGGCCAGGGAGGGGACCCACATGGCGCAGCAGACCTCTCCTGCCTCGCTGGTTGCTGCCCTCTGCAGTGTGTTTCAGTCAGTCTGTCTGTTCTGCTCCCCACTCTGTCTGGTGAGTCCTCTCATCTCCCCAACTCTGCCCCATATCCCAGCTCTTGTATGCATAAATAAATCTTTTAAAAAATAAAAATAAAAATTACTATCTTGAAGCTGAATGAAAACTGAAGGAATTGCTTACCTTTAGAAAATATCTCTTCACAAGATGAATAGTGAGCAACTAATGACTGCAGAGAAAAAAACAAAAAGCACAGCAATCATTAAAAGAAGACGATTGTCTATTCAGTCACATATTCCATCTTTATGGTAACTATTCAACCCATGCGTGATAAAGTTTTTTGTTTGTTCATTCATTCACCCAACAAAAATATATTGAACACTCGGGTAATATCCTTCTGAAGTTTTCTCTATTGAAAACCAGTGCTGCTTTTCAATGCTCTTTGCAAGGGCGGTTCCCCTCAGCACCACTCTGATAAATCCCCCTCAGACCCCAGCCCCACATGTCTCACTTTCCAAGTAAGTTCCGTATAACCTGTAGACGGCTGCGCATATGTGAGTTGTATTTATTATTTTCTTACCTCCCTGACTGGGGTGCTTCTCCTTTTGCCTCTGCCTCCAGCACCGCAAAAGCAACCCTTTGAATCTATATGCACCAAGTCCGTCCCCCCCCCCCCCGCCCCCACCGCTGCTCCTCAAGGGAAATGGCACCCCCTGTTGCCCAACTCAAAAACATGGGCGCCATTCTAAATCCTTTCCTTTCACTCATTTCCCACAGTGTCTCACTCAGCAAACCCTGTCAGTTTTCTTTCTGGACGCCCCTCACACTGCTCTTGCGGTCCGCTCCTCCCACACTACTTCCCCACAGCTTCTCACCTCGGTCCTGCCAAACACTCAGCCTTCTCAGGAGTCACGGAGCAGCCAAGTGGTCTTCCTCAGCGGCAAACCTGACTCTGGCTTGGCCCCTTCCTTCTCCCAGCAAGATCCTCTGTTTGGGTTACACTCTCCCCAGCTTAAGCGCAGACTTCCCTCCCGTTGTAACCTGAAGTGCACTGCTTCTCCACCTCTGAGGCACGATATCCCTCAAACAACTTGCATCTATCCAAAAAGAAAAGAAAAACAACAAAAACACCTCTGCTTGTCCCCCCCCCCCCCCCCCCAAA
>JAGFMF010011406.1:3019859-3058834 GCA_019455555.1 Galemys pyrenaicus | reverse complement strand
AGGGGAGCAGCGGGCACAGCAGGAGAGGTCTGCTGCGCCATGTGGGTCCCCTCCCTGGCCGGCAGCAGGGATCGAACTTGTGCTGCAGTGGCTGCGGTCCGCCTCATAGTGCGTTGCTCAACCCACTGCGCCACCAGGGAGGCCCATAAATAAATAAATCTTTTTTAAAAAAAAGAGGTGGGGCATCCAGGACAGTACCTGAAGGGCGTTTGAGGGGGTGCCGGGGATGATCCTGTGGACAGCAGGTTTATCAGTCAGCGTCCAATCAGGAAAAGGAGACTGCTCTAAATATTTAAAACAGAGGAAATTTAACCCAGGGAATTGGATTTTAGGTGAGGGAAATGCTTGAGACCAAACCAGAGGCAACAAGTCAACGGGCAAGCATCCCCTGCATCAGCTGCTTCTGACAACCAAGGAGGAGGCAGCAAGCAGGGGGAGCTGCTGGCACTGGAGCCCAGTGGCCACTGACATGGCAGAGCCGGACACCCAGGGGCCTGTCCCAAAGGAGCTCAAGCCACAGGACACCTCCGACATGGGAGGGAAGCCATCCAACCCCGAAAGGGAGGGGCCCACGGCTTCTCTCCTTTTATGCACCAACCTTGTGCTGTGCCCTGCTTTGGCTGGTCCCAGCCGAGCCAGCTGTCAAGGGAGAGGGAATATTAAACCGGTGAGGTGAGTGGCGCCAGGAACCAGGGCAATCAGGGGAGCTGAGGGACTGGCTCTTGGGACTACAAAGAGAAACAGACAACCTAGGATGGGAAACGCATTACAAAGCTTTATTTTTAAACTCACACAAAACCAGTAATAATCAACTTATTTAGGAAAAACAGAAGTAGTAGAGAAAAGGTTCAGTTGCTTCTTCAGGTGAACAAATGCATCCTGAGCTTGTGTGAGAGAGACCAAAAATCACTTCTCTCTTGTCACTTATCCACTGCATTGTATTAATGATTAATATGCTTTGAAAAGAATTAAGTTTCTATTTCTTTGGGACCTACAGTTTGACAATTTTAAGTTTGGGGGAAACTTTCAGGCGTTCCTGGGTCTTTTTACTGTGCAATACTTGACGCTACAAAGAAACAGGCAGCACATCTAAGTTCGGAATGACCTGTGAGCCTACTGACTGCAGAAGCACAAGAGCGCGAGGAGGTCTGTGGACTGTGGAGTGTGCTTTGATCCTACTGTCACCCCCCAGCACCCCCAAAAGTAATCCGTTTACTACACCCTCCATCCGGTTCTGGATGCTGTCCTGTGCTGCTGCAGGCTTTGCACCATGTAAAGTGACACCCCAGGTGTGGCTTCTCCAGTCTCCTAAACCCCAACACTTCTGGGCAGCAACTTTTATTTCACAAGGTTCACAGGTTGTTTTCTGTGCCAACCGTATCAGCAGATTTACAGGGAACTGGTAGTTGGTTCTTGATGTTTGACTCAATGGAGCCGCCAGAGCGTGTTATATCACAGTCGGGTTTGTCTGATTTTTGTCCCTGGGTTCTGGAGGGAGCTTCTAAGCCCTTGAAATTTCCCAAGTGTTGAAAGTCTCCGTTGAGCCTCCCTGGTGGTGCAGCGGGTTGAGTGCTGCACTGTGGGGCTTCCACAGTCACTGCAGCGCGAGTTCAATCCCTGGCCAGGGAGGGGACCCACATGGTGCAGCAGACCTCTCCTCCCTTGCCCACTGCTCCCCTCAGCAGTGTATTTCAGTCGATCTGCCTGTTCTGCTCCCCACTCTGCCTCTGGTCAATCCTCTCACCACCACCCCCATGCCTCTGCCTGTATCCTAGCTCTTGTATGCATAAATTTAAAATCTTTTTAAAAAAGAAGTCTCTGTTATTTATGGTGGACTTCTGGGGCCAGACCTGAGTTTAGGGTAAGGGTCCCTAGACAGTTTCAAGGTGGGGGTGGCCTTTCCAGAAAAACCAAGTACTTACTTAGAAGTTTGGAGCTTTCAGTCAAGTGATATTAGCCCAAGCTGCTGACTTCCAGAGAGTGGAGGGGGCTAGAGACTGAGTTCCACCATGTGGCCAGTGACTCATTTATGCTCACCTAGAAACTCCTCAAACAACTCAAGCCACCAAAGTGGTCAGCACACACTTCAGTGCATCAGGAGTAGATGGCACATCTGATTCCTTGAGGAGAATGAAGAAGCTCTGAAGCTGGAACCCTTGGAGACCTCATCCATGAGTCTCTTCATTTGCATCCTTACTACTCAGTCATTGTAAGTTTAGCACCTTTCTGAGTTCTGTCATTCTAACAAATCATTGAACTCACGGTGGGGGAGGGGCAGTGACAGGAACCCCTAATTTTCATCCTTTACTCAGAAATGTGGTTGATCTGCACATTTCTGCATACATCTGCACATTTTCCCCCTGCACAAGTTCAGGGGTTGTGGTTGGCATCTGAGGGGAGAGCTGTCTTGTTGGGGATGTCTAACCCACGGAGTTGTGCTGTCGTGAGTCGTCAGCACAGAATGGCGCTGCCGTGTTGTAGTTGCTTGGTGCAGAACAACACTCATGAAATGAATCAGAGTTTTCTGCCAAAGAATATTAACCTGTATTTTTTTCTGAAACTTACCATTTCCTTTTTGGGTCTCCTCAACAGTGGGAACATAAGCGCTGTCAAGGAATTCTTCGCCCTGATAAACCAGAGCTTCCTTCACTGCATCATATCCATACAAGACCAGAGCGGGTTTGGAGCTGAGATAGAGCGTAAGACAGGACCATGCCATTCGGCCAACTGGAAAGAGATGCAAGTTGCTGTGTGAATGTGCTTGCAAAACTCTCCGCTGGAGACTTGGGTAGAAACTAAGTAATAATTTACATGTGGCTTAGCCTTTGCGCCATCAATTCCACTTTAGGAACTTAAATGGAGTCATGAATCATTGTCATGGATTCCTTCTTTACTTCATTGATAACATGCAACCTTTGAGCAAATATTTAACAAGCGGCTAAACTATGCTGGGCACTGCACAAGCAGGGAGGCCTCGGGGACCTCAGTTTAGTGAAAGTCACAGACAGTAAACAGGCAAACAACGTTGCTACACAAATAGAGCATAATTCTATGAAAATGATAGTGTACCATGTTGGATGATAACAGAAGTTAGCAAACTAGAGAGATGTCAGGGGTCTCTAAGGAGGGAAAACTAAAGGTTAGAAGGAAGCAGTCAAGTGCCGAGGGCTTGGGTGAGACCTCACTCAGCATTGTCCCAAGAGGCGTAGCAGTGTTAAAACAGCCAACAATGGGGCATTGGTTTGCAAACTTATTTTACATCCATGCAATTGAATTCAAAGCAGCCATTTGAAATTAATTATAGGAGGATATATAATGGCATGGGAACATGTTCAGTGCTAAGTAAATTACTGAAAATAAAGTTACATTTAAAAATCCATTTGTTTATTATGATCCCCCATCTTTCCACAAGCAAAACTTGCTACCTAGTTTTTCTGCCTTTCCTTTTTTCTCAATTTCCCCTTAAATGGTAGAGAATTTTGCCATTTTTACCCCCTTTCTCTGTCCCAGAAAAGGATACCTACTTCTACTGCTCCTCTGAATGAGAGTGTCTCTATATTTTGGGGTCCAAGCTGCCAGGTCCTCCTGTCCCAGCCTCACCCTCAGCTAATGACCTGACTCCTCTTTGAGGAGACAATGGGAGGACTTTCCATAAGCATCAACTGCTCACTTACCTGCAGCTGTGCTTCACAACGTAGGTTTCTTAAATGTAAATGGTCCATGCTCCTAAAAATTGCCCTGTTCCCAAACCTATCTGCTAGATTCTATTCCCTTCCTGCTCCTGCAAAATGACATTCATCTTCACAGCAGAAATGACCCACATCACCCCACTTCCTCCTCCTCCCAGACCCTGGCAACCACCATTCTGCGCTCCTTCCTTTTTACGGGGTAAATAATATTTCTGTGGGGTGTGTGTGTGTGTTTCTCACCACATTTTCCTTATTCACCTATTCACCACTCACGACACGATGGGCTCATGGTGATAGCTTCTTCTCCCCAAGAGTACGAATGTCAGTCATGGTAGCAGAGCCGGCTGTGTCAGAGCAAGATGTGTCCAGGAGGGAACAGAGGGAGTCGCTCTTTAGAAAAAGGGTCACACAGTGCATGGAAGAGCATTTAGTGTGAACCAGTGATAATAACATAAAAGAACATTTGTCACATTTTCTAGACTTGGTAAGTGTTATAGGCTGAGGGAACTGGAAGTCTTTCAATTAAAATATGTTCTGACCCCAGAATTTTCTCATACGTAGAATTCAGCCTATATCTCTAGCCAGGTCAGTGTGCCTCACTCTCAGAGGAAACCTGGTCCAGAAAAAAAGAGGCTCTGTATAACACAGAAAGAAATGCCAGAAGTGCCTCAGAGTTGGGTACAAGGGCATGCAAGGGCCTGAGATGCAGAGCTGAAAATGACCCCCCGCCCCCGTGGGGAGGCCACCACAGAGTGAGACCCCTTACCTTGCAGAAAAGATGTAGCGAGGTCCTTGAGGTTTAGTTGCAACAAATCCCCAATAATGGGGTGGGGAGGGAAGTGGGGCCCTGGGGAGCCTTCCCTCATTGTGAGTTTTCTTCTATATAAAAAGGTAAAACAGGAAAGTGACACAAACGACAAAGCAGGGCTGGTGACTTCCGGCAGCTCCATCTCGGTCCTCGATGTCCACAGCTGTCCAGGCTGCTCATTCTCTAGCAACATCTTGTGCAGGGGGTGTGACCTGGCAGCCAAAGGCTAGTCTGAGTCCTTCCACTTGGAGAAAACAAAACAAAACTGGGATTGGTTTTGGCTTTATTTACTTTGCTGAAACGAGATTAATAAGAAGATTTGTGTCTTCCCTAATTCTACCCACAAAATCCGCAAACTTTGACTTCCTAAGCATCTCCCACGCATGGACTTTGCCCTTTTAGTACGGACGATCCGTTTGCTATGAAGCTGTTTTTATTCTTCATAACGTTCTCAAATGGCTCAAGAAATAAAATGCACATATTTGAAAACAGCACCATGTATTCTGAGACCTCATTCGGAGGAGCTGCAGTCCTCCTCAAACCGCGTTTTTATCACGTCTCTCATCAGTTAAAAGATTACTGATGTGTTTGGTTGAAAAATAACAAGAATAAACACAACAGATTCTTCTGCCCTTATTTTTGGTTACGTGTTTTAGTTAATGCCACAGTGAGAATGCTAAGATAACTGTACATGTTAGGTGTTACATTTGAACACCAGGGTTTCATTTTTAGAATTTAGAATCCTCAAAACAATATTCCTACTTTAGTGTGCAAGTGATGAAGTTTTTTGAGGGAATTAATTCCCTGTGGAGCTGTAAACTGAATTTAATACTAAGTAAATTGTCATTAAAGTTTCAGATATATTTGTATTTCTTTTCCAATTTCAATTGTTTTGATATTCTGAATTGAAAGTCCATATGAATGCATTTTTAAAAGTCATATAGAACTTCATTTCTAACTTACCAGCAAATGTAAAAAAATCCCTCTCCATAAAATTCTGTTAATAATCCAACGAAGGGACATCCCTGGTGGTGCAAGGGGGCAGTACTGTGAAGCTCTCCCCAGCCACTGCAGTGCAAGTTCGATCCCTGGTCAGGGAGATGACCCATGTGGTGCAGCAGACCTCTCCTCCAGACCTCTCCTCTCTCACCCGCTGCTCCCCTCAACAGTGTATTTCAGTCTGTTCTGCTCTCTACTGTCTCTGGTGAATCCTCTCACCCCCCGCCCCTCTGGCCTGTACCGCAATTCCTGTATGCATAAATAAACAAATCTTTATTCAAAAATCCAGTGGAGGGGGGGAAAAAAGTCTACTGTGTCCATCAGCCTATGGAGGAATAAATGAAACATGGTCTCTCCACGCAGTAGGTGATGCCTCCTTGACAAAGGAAATCCTAACCTCTGCTGCAACATGAACGAGAAACAATGCAAAGTGAAATAAGCTCCAAATGTTGCACAAAGGTACAGATGTTCATCACACATATGTGAGGCACCCAGAGTCAGAATAACAGACGTGGGAAGTAGAATAGAGGCTCCCTGGAAGCGAGCAACGGGGAGCTAATGTTTAACAGGTACAGACTGGAAAGCATTCTGAAATCAATAATGGTGCTAACTGCACAGAAGTGTGACTGCCCTCAATGCCACTGAACTGTATATTGTAAAATGGTTCAAGTGTAAATTGTATGGATAGCTCACCACTTTAAAAACATTTACTAAGCTGGCATTAGAAAAACATTACCTCATTTATATTTATGTTTAAAATACGTGATGTTTTTATTGAGATAAGCCTTAACTCTATACAACAATACCTCAAAGTCTATACATTATTTTATGGAGAATTTCAATCTTTTCCAGAAATCTTCAAAAAGTCTACTATGGTTTACTATTACCTCTTACAACAAACATTAAAATTTTATTAAGCAGCACTAAAAATCTTCATTAAATGGTTTTACTGTTTTTCACTGATTTCAGAGCCATCCCTCTGCATTTTCCACAGTAGACCGTTTACTTCCACTCAACAAAACTGTTCACTAATCCACATTCCTGTGTTCATCAGCCAGCGGGCCTGGATGCAGGCACGGCTGATGGGCTTGTGCGTGGAGAAGAACCCAGGTAGAGGGAATCAGCTTAAGGACCTCATATACATTTATTTATTCCTTCCAGCACCTTCTGTGGAGCCAGGGCCCACTGGTGCTTTTGTTGAGTTCTGTGCAAATATTCACTTGCCAGCATTTCACAGAGAGGTAAATTATTAACTAGAACTATTTGGAAAGTTAGAACCTCATGCTTTGAGAGTGGACTGGTGAAATGTTGGCAATGAATAGTGATTTATACTCAATTATATTATTCTCCTGATTAAAAACCTGGAACAGTTTTCTTGATCTTGTTTTTTAATAGATCTTTTATTATTATGATGTCATGGTTTGAGAAGTTTTAGGTTCACAGGAAATTCGAAAGGCAGTTTTCCCATGTACACCCTGCCCCATACAAGCACAGCTCCCTATGACTAACATCCCCCACCTGAGTGGTGCATCTGTTACAGATGATGAAACCACATTGACAAATCATAATCATTCAAAGTCCACAGTTTACATGAGTATTCACATGTGTTGTGTATTGTTTATGGGTTTGACGAAGGTCTGATGACCCACATCTACTCTATAGTTGTAAGCGGAGTTGTTTTACTACCCTTAACATCCTGTGCTCTGCCTAGTCATCCCTCCTTCTCCCCAATACTGGAAACCACTGATTGTTTCACTGTCTCCATTTTGCGTTTTTCAGAATGTCATAGGGTTAGAATCATCCAATGTATAGTCTTTTGGGGTTGGTTTCTTTCACTTAGTAATGTGCATTTAAGATTCTTCCATCTCTCTTCATGGCTTGATAGTTGATTTTTCTTTTTATAATATTTAATATTATAAATATATTATAAATTATAATATAAATATTACATAAATGTATAATATTAATAAATATTATAATATGTATATTTATTATAATATAATTATATAGAATTATAATTATATATTATAATATAATATATAATTATATGATTATATTTATTATTATATATTATAATATTAATATTGTAATTTTAATATTTATAATATTTAATAAACAGTTAATATTCTGTCTGGATCACTTTATTTTTCCATTCACATATTGAAGGGCACCTTGATTGCTTCCAAACTTTGACAACTATGAATTAAAGGTGCTACAAACGTGTAAGTTTTTGTAGATGTACGTTTTCAACTCATTTGAGTAAATTACCAGGGAGTATAACTGCTGGATCACGTGACAGTACACTAAATTTTATAAGCAAAACTATCTTCCAAAGTGATTGAACCATTTTGCATACTCATCAGCAGTGAGGGAGTTCCTGTAGCTCCACCACCTTGCCAACATTTCATGTTGTCACTGTTCTGGATTTTGACACTCAAAACCAGCTAAGTAGTGGTATTTCATTGCTGTCTTAAAGGCATTGCCTTGATGACATACACGAAACATCCTTCATAGGCTCATTGGCCATCTGTGCGTCTTCTTTGTTAAGGTGTCAAAATCTGTGGTCTATTTTGTATTTGGTTGTTTCTAATTCTGAGTTTTAAGAATTCTTCGTATATTTTAGTAAAAGTCCTATAGGAGACGTGTCTTTTGCAGGTTTTTCTCTCAGTCTGAGGTTGTATTCTCACTCTCTTACCATTGTCTTCTGTATAACTGAAGTTATCAATTCCTTCTTCCATATGTCATGTCTTTGGTGTTGGACCTAAAAAATCTTCTAGGAATCTTACAGTTTATATTTAGGTCTATGATCCATTTTGAGTTAATATTTGTGAAGGGTGTAAGTCTGTAGCTAGATATTTTTTCTTGCAGATGCAAGTCCAGTTGTTACACTATCATTTGTTGCAAGGACATTTTTTTCATTGCACTGCCTTTGCTCCTTTGTCAAAGGTAAGCTGATTATGTTTATGTAGGTTTACTTTTGGGCCCTGCATATGTCCCATTGATCTATTTGTCTATGCTTTTGCCAGTATCACTCTGTTTTGATGTTATAGCTGTGTACGGAGTTTTGAAGTCAGGGTCATGTCAGTCATCCAAACTTGTTCTTCTCTTTTTCTGTTATGTTGGCTTTTCTGAGTCTCTTGCCTCTCCAAGAAACTTAGAGTCAGTTTGTTAAAACTCACAAGATAACGAGATTTTGAGTGCGATTGCATTGAATCTAAAGATCAAGTTGGGAAGAAGTAAAAAGTTGGGAGGAAGACAATATTGAGCCTCCCTATTCGTGAACATGGACTATCCATGCATTTAATTCTTTGATTTCTTTCACCAGCTTTATTTTCCTCTTGTAGATATTGTACATATTTTGTTAGATTTTTACTTAAGTGTTTCTTCTCTTTTTTCGGTGCTAATGTGATATTATGTTTTCAGTGTTAAATTCTGAAAAGTTTTATTTGCATGGTTTGTTTCTAACCACTGAAAAAAGTCAATGATAATGTAAGAAGACTGCAAATATCCACTGTGATCTGCCTTGATCTTTCCCTCTTTTGACACCTACCTCCAGTCTCATCTTTGGTGCTCCTATTTCTACAAATAATGGTGTGCCTGTATTAATCGTTACTCCATTCCTGAAAGGTTCTTAAATATACAGTTCCACTGGTGTGGAATTTCTGTCATATAGTAATGGTTTCTCCACCACGTTACACCTCTAATGTCAATGGGTGATGATTCCATTTCTCCACATCCTTGCCAACAATTGCTATCATCTTTTTGACTATGGTCATCTAGTGAGTACGAATTGAAACTTGTTACATTTTGATTGGCATTTCTCTAATTGACTGATGATGTTGAATCATCTTTCATATTGTTATGTCACTTGTGTATCTTCTCTGAAGAAATGTCTATTGACAGCCCATTTTAAAATTGGGCTCTTTTCATTGCTTTTTCCTCATCTTTAGCTCCCCCTTCCTTTTTTTGCAAACATATATGTATATATTTGAGTTCAGCTATAATTTTATTACTCTTGCTTATTAAAAGGACATTAGTCTGCACAGTTAATGTGTCACATTACATGACTGAGGAAACATTCTTAGCTTTGATTAGAAATGTTAACACATCTATTTGAAATATAAGAACTAAACAAATGGGAAACACTTAGGGCTCTAAGTTTAAAGAAAGTGAAAATACTAATTATTATATTTTCTTCCAATGACTTTCTTAATTATTTTCTACCTTGCCAAACTGGACTTTGTTTTACCATGACAATTTTCTTCTCCAAAGAAATCAGAAAACATGAAAGTTACTTTAACTGCATCACTAAAATGGTAAATTATAATTCCATTAAAGTAAAACTATGAGATAAGGTGTGAGATCTCTTCTAGAGATGGTTATTACTAGCTGATCCTGACATCTCTTAAGATTAATTCAATTGTGCATGATAAATTGAAATGAAACAACTAGGGCCATTAGAGCATCATTAGGCAGCGATGTCAAAGTTTAAGTGAAACCAGAAAGGCAGTTCTGCAGACATGGAGCAGGTGGGCTCAATAATAGGAGCCCAAAGGGCAGGGCACCAAAGAGCTAGTGGGCTCAACAAGCCCAGGAGGGAGTCTAATCACATTTGAAATTGCTTTAAGGTCTATTTCCCATGAGACTGTTGATTCCGAGAGAGCAAGGGTTGTCACTATTTTACACATTTTAGGTTTCCTGGCACATATCAGGCATTTAACAAATACTTGCTGAGCTGCACTTAACTTGCTATTCTCACTGAAAAGGTTTTGGTGAGGGGTCATCGCTCTCACCACTTGTCTTGCCGCCCACTGTTGGGGGGCTGTCCCAAAGAATAGCAAATCCTGTGCCTACCTGAGCTGAGCACATGCGCAGAATGACTGCAGCGTCCATCGTGTGAGGATCCCTGCTGAGCAGTCAGTCACATGGGAGTTGCATGTTGGCACTGTTGAGGCAAGACCAGTGAACGGCATTTGAGAACAGTAGTATCTGGTGCTCCCACTGCCTGGAACACCTTCCAACATCACCACCATGTTTTTCAGCTGCCTGCCACTGGCCATTTTTAGAAACTTGGCTCAGATCATTGTTTCTTAGAAACCATACTGGGCTGACCCTTACTTGTGCCCCTTGCATCCGGGCTCACCCTACTATGGCACTTACTATACTTGCCGCTTTATTTTCTGTACCGCCCCACCCCCTAGATAAGGCTAATATGTTTTTCTTTCATCTCAGCAACTAGCATATGAGATGCCAAAAAAATATAGTAAGAAAGGGAAAGTTATTTTAGAAGATAAAAAACAAAAATAGAAAAGACAGGTGCTTTAAAATGAATGGACTTGGGCCTCCCTGGTGGCGCAGTGGGTTGAGTGCTGTACTGTGAAGCATTGCAGCCCAGCAGTGCGAGTTCAAGCCCCGGCCAGGGAGGGGACACATATGGCACAGCAGACCTCCCCTGCCTCGCCCACTGCTCCCCTCAGCAGTGTTTTAGTGGATCTGCCTGTTCTGCTCCCCACTCTGTCTCTGGTGAGTCCTCTCACCTCCTATGACTCTCCTATGCATATGTACCCAGCTCACCTATGCATAAATTTTTTTTTAAAAAAATGAGTAAATTCCAAACGTTAAAAAAGTAAAAATATAAAAACCAGAAATAGTGTGCTCGTCTGTTCAGGCTGCTGTAACAAAATTCTGTAAGCTGGATGGCTTAACCCACAACCTGTCACAGTTCTGGAGGACCAAGATCCAGTTGCTGGCAGATTGGGTATCTAGTGAGAACTTTCTTCCTAGTTCGCAATTGGTTACCTTCTTGCTGTGTCCTCATAACAGGTTCTGTAAGGGCACTAATAACACGTTCTATAAGGGCACTAATTCCATTTATGAGGGTTCTTTCCTCAAATTTAATCCCTCCCAAAGGCCCCACCTCCAAATACTTTGGCTTCAAAATGACTTTAAGAAGAGTCTTATCTGCAAAAGATGGTAAGTAGAAAAATGGATAGAAAAAGTTGGAAATGTACTAATTCCAAGAAAAATAGTGAGGAAAAAATGCCATTTTTAGCCAGTGTCTATGTGATAATGGACACTTGAAATAAGCAGTGAATTCACACAAAGTTAATTTTAAATACTTATACAGAGACCAGAAGAAAGCTGAGAAACTGGCTCAGCTTGATGTTCCCAGGTGGCTGAGGTGTAAAATCCTGCTAGCTCAGCTTAGTGCTGCAGATGTAACTCTTAGGAAGCACTTGTACGTGTTGGACATTGTGCTCACTCTCTCCATTACAGGAACTTATGTCTACTCAGGGACAGAAAGTGATTCCTATAAACAGGGTGAATTAATGCACCCCAGTAATCATCACATGTAAATCGTTAAGCTAGCTGCATAAACCTATCTTGCTGAACCCAGTCCTGAAGGATGAGTACGCAGGTTCAGAGGTGTTAAGTAACTTCCCACTGTTACATGTTAAGTCCTGATGTGGACACTCTTGTCCAACTTCCATGTTCTTCCTACTGACACGCATTTCACATTCATCTTTCACACAACAAACTCCTTTGGGTCAGGTAATGTGTTAGCATGAGAAATACCACCCCAGGGAAGAGTAAGGTCACAGGCCCTGTCCCTGGGGAGCTGAACATTTGTGAGACATTAAGCAGATGTGAGGTAAGTAGGGTGTTATAAAGAGTGTAATGTGGGGTGCTGACCTCAGCAAGCAGTTCAGGGTGACCACCGTGAAGACTCACTAAGAGCAAAAGCAAGCTGGAGGAAAGCAAGCCAGGCGGATGGAACAACATATGCAAAGGGGCAGGCAGGTACATTCAATGACCCGAGTGGGAGAGACCGGTGAGGCCTGACCACACAGAACGATGTGCACACCTTTGGGGCAGGACCCTAAAGCAATTAGGAATCACAGCTTCGGATTCATGAAATTCCTTCCTGACGAGACAGAAGTTACTTAATTCTAAATCACTTTAATACCTACTAGCAGCCTATAGGATAACATTCTAATGTTGATGAGAAAACAGTCTTAGCCCATCTTCTAGGACCTCCTTTCCTTACATATCAATATTGTCCTAAGTTCTGTTTTCCAAGAACTTACTGACAATGACACTACGTGAGAACTCACTCTTGATACTAGAGGGAAGGATCCTACAGGAAACTGAGAGAAGGGCTGCTCTCCCCAAAACTTCCAATTACAAAGTTCCCTGCTGTCCTAACACCACTGTGAAGTTGTTCACAGGAAACACGGAAAGCTTGGGAAGGGCAGGCCCAAGCCTGGTTCTTGGCTCAACACCTGAACTGTGTGAAGTTAGCTATGCTACACCACTACCAGCTGTGTAACCTATTCACGTAGGAATACCTAATGCCTCTTCCTCAGCATATTTTGGTTCTCAGGGAGTCTCTGAGGAGCAGAACGCTCAGAGCAGATACCCTGCTTTTAAAATTCTTACACCAGGAAAGCAATATTCCAGAAAGCATTTAAGAAAAGCATCTCCAGCTAAGTCACCTCGTTGAAATGGGCAAGACAACCCTAGGAGCAAGTTGAGACATCAGCAAAGAGACAAAAAAACAAAATAACCACACATCACTGATATTAAAATAATTTTATTTAATTTCTTTTTAAAAAAGGTAGCATTTCACATATAAATTTAGACCTCAAGATTACAGTGTATATTTGCCAAAAGGAACATCCCTGAACGAGGGACAGACCTGGAGCTCACTGAACGAGCACAGGGAAGCACTCTCTGTGGGGAGTTCGAGTGGAAGCACTTTATTGAAAACTTCACAACACTGTCTCCCTGCTCCTCAACTCTGCCACCAGGGCTTGTTGTTTGTTAGAAAACCCACGTCCAGCATACTGGGGCAAACGCTTTTAGCTCACATGAATAGGAAACATCTTTAGGAATAAAAGCACAAAGGGCAATGACCCAGACATCCCACAATAATCACTTTTTATCTGCAGCAACAATATGACAGGTGAAGTTTTTATAGTTCAAAAGTTATTTTAAGGAGGGCTAGAGAACACAAAATACGTCATAAAGAAAATATGTATAATGAGCCAAAACAAAAAGTGATTCCATATTACAAATGCCTCTATAGGATAAGGCCCAGGGAAAAGACCCATTAAAATCTGGGCTTCTCCCAAGTAGTGTTTGGCACAACTCACACGCTGTCATAAGACTGACAGGACTGACAGCCCAGCTGAAGGTTTCTGGACGTGGTCCCATGTCTTCTATCTCACTTCCAAACAGTGCACACAAACGTCGTCTTATCCAGCTGCACAAACTCAGGCCTAACTATGGCACGCACTATTTTGGGAAGTTTATCTTAATGGAAAAGGGTCCAGATAAAAGAGGTCTCCCACAGCCACAGGCTACCTATGTCATCCTAACATGGAAGATTCAATCCACTGACTTCCAGGAGCTAGTGGATTTCTGATTTTCTAGGAAAAATGAAAACTGAAAAAAACAAATTTGATTTCAGGATCTTAGTGCCAGGAGGGAAACAGAAAAAGAAGACCAGGGATGCTTTCTAAGTTACTCTTTGTTCCATACTATGTGGGTGCCGATAAACAATATTAAGGAGAAACCTGTGTGCTAGTAACCATGACAGCCCAAGGATTTCACCTTTAGGCAGAGGTGGTGGGGCAAATGAATATACCCCAAATCCAGTTTTAAAAATAAAACCTTCCTGCAACTATGACACAATACTGTGCAGGGAACAGCTAGGGATTGCATGCTGCTCCTCTTTCTGGGTAAAGCTCTGTCCTGCTCTTGGCCAGCCAGAGCTAAGAGGTGACATATTAAGAAGCTGTCCATGGACTGAAAACCAGGCCCCGTAGTCACACTTGGCCTGACACAGACAGTCTGAATCACCCAGTGAAGGGGAATGCAGGGTCCCAGAGATTTGGTTCAAAGTAAAGATTTCCTCTCATCCAAAACTTCCAACCAAGCTCTCTCTCTGAGCCTACTAACGAAGTAAACTGTGATTAGCAAGTTCTATGAGGAATCTCTCGTTAGGTGGCAAGGGGTATATCCCAGCTGGCCACCGACCTGACCATAGGAAAACAAAAGGTGCAAATCATATCAAGTAAATGGTTGCTCAAGTGGAAGATCATTTCCGGGGGAACTTCAGCGGACTAGATGTTAATCACATGAATGAAGGCTGGTACCAGATCTCAAAGAGCTCCTGGGTCCAGGTGTTACCAGTCTTCTTCACACTTACCATATCCTGGCATCTCCTCTCTGGTGTCTCTTGAATGGCTGAGCACACATTTCCCCGGGGACCAATGTAAACATTATTCAATATGTCAGCTTAGAAAAACACAGCTTGTTATGTACTTAGTGTTTAACATTCCAGTGCAGGCAGTATCTTAGCATCAGACTTTCCCTCATTCACAAGTACCAGTTTAGAAAAGAACACATACAGGATAATTGATAAAACTGTGACTGACAAGACCACTTGGGTGCCAGACAGCTGGCTCTATCCTGCAATGCTATAAACCAGGACTACCACGGGAGAGGCAGAACAGACGGCGCGCAAGTTCTTGGTAAATCTGAAGAGTTGTATAACCATTGTTCCCACTTAACCCCTTGGGTCACATACTGATATGGCAGAGCATTTCTACCTCTTGCATCAACCTGTGCTTTCTTTGTTTTGGATGGGGCTCTCCCCAGAGGGTTCAACCACCTCCTTAGAGGGAAAAGAGCTTTTTCTTCCAGTCCTGAGATCTGAGTATTTCAAAGCACAAGAAGAGTCCACGAACATGCTAGGGATGTTGCTGCCAAAGTAGATCTTACTGTTAGAAGCAATGGCCTGGTACCTTTTGAGCTCCAGATATGCCGGGGTCAATTTGTGCTGTGGGACAAACAAGAGTAAGGCGTCAGACACTGATGCAAGTCATCTCTCTCACATGCATTTTCCCAACTGCTCTCCAAAGGGGATCATTACTCAACTCTGAGTTGTTGCCAATGACCCTCCTGCACTCTGAGCTGCAGCCGTCCCATGACAGCTATACTGCACAGCTAGTGAAGTTCCTTCGCTAAGCTGTTCATTTTTAATAAAAGGAGGATGGGGGGGGGGGTTGGGGAACAACTAATAATAAGTAATATTAATGACATTTCTATAGTGACTTGGAGCCTTTAGTGTCTTTTCCTATATACTTTCTCATTTCATATGGCTAAATTCTACCTGGAATCAATCAGGAATTTCCGTTGGCTCTCTTGAGAAATGAACAGGTGAAGAGATGAGAGTGACAGAGCATCAACGGAAGGACTTGGGTGCGTAACTTTATAGTCAGTTCTCTGTGGTTCTGTTTTTCTCGACCACATTCTAGAAGTGGAAAGATCCCAAGAAATTACCCAGTCTGGCCTCTTGCCTCCCAAGACGGTGAATACTTAAATTGTTTGTGAAGGACAGACAGGTGATTTGTGAAGGGGAATGCAAGGTGCACCGACCTGACTGTAGAGAAACAAAAGGTGCAAATCACACCAGCTTTCTCTCTTTGCCACGGTGCTTTGTTCAAGTCTTGCTGCCAAGATAAATCCAACCAAAATCTCTCTGGGTTTGATTAAAATCCAATGTTCTTTGGAACAGTTTTGATTAAAACTTGTTTCCAGTGTTCCCCAAAGACTCAGAACCTTTACTATTATTGATTAATCCTCATCTAGCATCCCTGTTTGTCCTCCAGGCAAAAGCCCATCTTATCCTTCACTGTCCTCCTACGTCTTTCACTCCCTGGATGTATTCCCAATTCTGTTTCCATACCTGTCAAATACTGCTATTAAATCTGGTCATAATATAGGTTAATTTTGTTAAAATAGGTCAATATCAAAGTAGCATTTTCCAAAATGGAAAACTCCCCCTTTAGGCAGAAGGCTGACCTCAATGGCAAGAGCTTAGTATTAGTGCCTGGCTGCTTCTCCCGTGACAGACTTTGATTGCTAGTTTTGTAAAATACTACAGTTTCTCATTTTTCATCAAATTCTGTTCTGTCTCTATAGAGATGTATCTTCCGGTTATGTCAAATTTATTTCTAAATTTATACTTTCAAAATATTGACAACTCTCATTCTGTGGACCTATTATATCTTATTTCTTCTGAATACAGATTATGTTGTTCCTTCCTAACGTTCAATTTTCAATGGAATTCCCTTCAACTTTCAATTTAAGCCCTGTTTATAGCCTAAACACTATAATTCTTCAAGATGTATCATAGACCTTAGCAACCTCTACCTCAACTCCTTCTCTGTTCTATTCTACTCTAAAATTGATATCTTATAAACCTTGGTCATATTCACTCCTTTTCAGAATACCACAGGTGGTCTAGCCGTCTCTTAATTAAATAACTCTCACTAACCAAGCCTGTACTTTGTAGTCATTTCACCCCAGTCCCTACACAACAACTGTTTACCCATACAATATGTAAACTCCTCCCTCAAGTTATCACATATGAAATTCCTCATGACCAGAACATTTAAAAAATTGAACAAGCAAGCAATACTAAGCTTGGGTATTTTGGAAATGTCTATGTGTACGTGCATGTGTGTGTGCGTGTGCGTGGTAGATTGTTAAAAGTATTGGGCCTTCGTGGTGGTACAGCGGGTTAAGCACTGCACTGTGAAGCAGCTGTGGCACAGCAGCGCGAGTTCAATCCCCGGCCAGGGAGGGGACCTACATGGAGCAGCAGACCTCTCCTGCCTCACCTGCTGCAGCAGCAGACTTCTCCCGCCTTGTCCACTGCTCCCCTCAGCAGTGTGCTTCAGTTGATCTGCCTGTTCTGCTCCCCACTCTGTCTCTGGTGAATCCTCTCACTTCCCCCACATCTCTGGCCTGTACCCTGGCTCTTGTATGCATAAATATCTTTTTAAAAAAATTATTTTTGAATACTCTTGACATTTAGTAGGCAAGGGCCAGGGATAAAAATACCCCACAACCCATGAGGTTGTCTTCAAACAATGAAAAAATATCTTGCCCCAAAATACCTAGAATGTTTATACATAGAATATATACTTAGTTTATACACAGAATATAATACCTAGAGTAGAAATAACTGCATCTAATCCAAAATTCGACTTTATCTGGAAATCAATTTTAAATGAAATTTAAATTCAATTTCCCTGTCACTCCCAATAGGTCAGGAGAAGACTTTTAACATTCCTGATTTATAGCATTTGACCT
This sequence comes from Galemys pyrenaicus, assembly GCA_019455555.1. NCBI lineage: Eukaryota > Metazoa > Chordata > Mammalia > Eulipotyphla > Talpidae > Galemys > Galemys pyrenaicus. The sequence continues at coordinate 3,041,170 of JAGFMF010011406.1, read as the reverse complement.
GTTTTTATGTATCTGCTTGCCTTTCTCTAAACACCCCCTTTATAAGGATATACAAAGTCCCCTACCCAGTGAGTGTGCAGTATGTCCTGTTAAATGATTGGCTGAGCTAAAGGCATGATGATAACTACCCTTCCTTGATATTGGATAAGATCGCCTGTGTCACATCAGAGACCCCGTGAGGAAAAGCAAAAGCCCAAACTGTATCACTAGGAGAGTGGTATGGAGAGCAGGTGACCTTGTTTGAGGTGGCATATTTGTGTGCAGCGTAGTACTCAGCATCTGCTTTTGCTTTCTCTCGGGCCAGGAACGCAGCATCTATCAAGCAAGGCAGAGTCAGGGTGCTTAAAAACAAAGGGAAGATTCCAATACATTTCTTCAGCTGCGTAAGAGTTCAGACTATTCTTTAAGTAGAAGTTCCTCCACTCCCTGATGTTACCACACCTTATTTTACTTGAAAGGCATTTAACGGCATTAGCAGTTTTTAAACCCCAGCCCCCAGACAGTTTCTTCCAAAGGGAAATACTTTTGGCAATGTCAAATAATTCTCAGTTGATCTAAACCCATTTCATTTTCTACCTAAAGTTGCTCCTTCTTTCCTCTACCCCACCCCCCACCCAAGTCTAGGCTCCAAGTAAAGTAAGTCCAGACAAGGAAATTCTAGTCTATTTACTGCACTGTTCCTATTGTTGCTTTAAATTTGATTCTACTTCAGATTGATAGAAAGCAGCAGTGTATAAGCAAATAGAGGTTGAATGTTCGGTCCTTAAGATTTGTGAGCTAAGACCATCACCATCTCACTTGGTAAATTTAAGGAGTTGGAGAGCCTCTGTGAAAACTGGACTTATGTTTTTCACAGCTAATTTTATTTTGGTTGAGAGGTAGAAGAAACTGGCGGGTGGTAGTGCTTTTATCTTGTAGTCTTTACAGCGTGTTATAGATTATTCCCATACTGTCCGACAGCAAAGTGATTGCTAATAAGCCCCAATTTAAGGAAAGAAAATGAAAGGTTTAATTACCCATAATCACAAACCATAGCAATTCTAAAATATCAGGCTAGTCACTTCCTCCAGAGCAAATTATTCTAAGCAGGCCTCCCCTCCCTCCAGGGCATGCCCCTCACACCATCACCACCACCACCAGACAGGCCGCTCAGGACAATCAGAAACTCCTTCTCTTTGATGTACCTTCAATTTCAGAAATGCGCTTTTCAGTTTCTTTCTCCATCACCTTTTGCTGAAACCGAATTTTTGCCACTTGTGCAACCTTCTCTGCTTCTGTAATTATTAAACAAAAGAAGACACATTCAAAGACATTCCCCTTGTCCAGGAGGCATTTAGAATCAGTAGCACAAAGTCTAATATTTCATTATATAAAGTTTTATAGGTTAATCACTTCATTAAGTTTTATTATCTAGACTGTAAATAATGCAACAAATAAAAGAGAACTTATCTCCTATTTCACAATGCTAGCTTTGTGGGAAAAGGGGATACAAAACGTAATGGCTCCCGTCCTTATGGGATTAAATACCAATGGCCCACAAGCTAACAGGGAAAAAAGACACTTCATGAAAGTGCACAGAACAAAAGCAGCAACATAAATGCATGGCAACATAGGACAATTAATTATGTGTCAAGAGAAAGAAAGAATAAGGAAGTCAAGGTAGACCAAGTGAGGCCCTCTGTAAGAAAACCTAAAGGAAATAACGCACATGACCTAGAACATGGCAGAATATAAAGACAAATGAGCATATCACAATGAAAAGGTGATGCAGAGCTTGACAGAGAAAACAACAAGAAATAAGAACAAAGAGAAGACTAAAAGATCCCCATCTTAAGTGACAGGCTAAGGAACGTAGCTTTAATACAGCAGGATCAGCTTTGAAGTTACTATCAGGGAATTATACCATCAAACCAATATAAGGGAGGAGTATACTGACTGCTCTGGGAGATAAAAAGAGAAAGCAGGATGGTTTGTTGGAGATTGTGAAAACAAGTGTAAGGAGAAAAGAAGTTAGCTGTAGCAGGCAGTCGGAGGCAAGGACAATGAAACACCACGTGGCCTAACCAACAGACCCAAGGTGAGAGAAGACTTTCGAACACTTTAAATTAATCACTGCAATTCTTACAGAACATTCTCAAGTTTCTTCTTCAGTCAAAGATTGAATGTATCCTATCTCTGGTTCTTGAACTAAGTAGAAAATGGGAAGAAAATTTCTAACTGGTTTCTTCTTTCCAGATGACAGTATCCCTTACCAATTACTCCAGGACATACTTCCCTATTTCCTGACCAACCACAACAAAAAAATCAATCTGTGTCATACTATTTTAAAGACTACACTGTTCAAAGAGCTAAAAATTTGGCTATAAGATGAAACTAATGGTAAAGCCTGAATAAAAAGTGAGTGATCTTGAGCCTACAGATAGAACCCAGGGAATGTTGTCTCGACAGAACAGGACCAATGCAGTGATTCCATTTGACACCACTCTGTAATGTGTGAGGATAAACCAATAAAGAGCATGACCAGATACTAGAAAAATGACAGAGAAATGAATGGGAAAACCCTTCAGCTCACAAAACCTGAATGTGCTAGATAAAATAAACAACTTGGTTTTTTAACACATGGCTGAGATCTAAGAAAGAACCATGGGAGATATAAGTGAAGGGAGAGCTGAAAGGTAAGGGTGTAGGCCTGTGGGTGAATTACAGGTAAGTAAGGGAAAGGGACTTGGGTTATTGCCCATGCAGGACAAGAAGATGAGATCTTAAGATGTTCAAGTTGAGATTTCTGCATAAAATCAAGACCTTTAAAGGGCTGCCAGTGAGAACCAGCCCAGTGGGAAAAAAAACCTTTTTCTCTATTTATAAATATCATAGTGAAAATAGAGAACATCTAAAGACAGGAAGAAAATCTTCAAAGTAAAAAGAAGAGGCCAAGCAAAAATGAAATAAGGTTGCCAATGTGGCAAAGAAAAACAATTTTATTTGGCTTAGTAAATTACCATTCAAGAATGAAATAAAAGCATTTCAGATCAAGGAAGAGTGAAGATATTTTCCATTCCTTAGCCATCACTGAAAAACAACTGCAAGAAAAAAAGAATGTCTTGCTAGAAGCAATGCAAAGGAAAAGTTATTTACTATACGAGTTAATAATGATGGTAATAATCAAAGGGGGTATAAAAACAACAGAATCTAAAAAGTAATATGTAAAAAAACTAGTAAACAATTTTTTCAACATGGAGGACAGTGATAAAATTTAAAGCATTCTAAAGCACTATTCAAGAAAGGATGGAAAGAACGATTAACGTTAGCCTCTGTAAAGTCAGGTATGCTTATTAACACTGTTTACAGGAGTGGCCAGTTATGCATTCTAGTCACAGAATGTGAAACTTCCAATCAAGTAAAAGAAAAAAGAAGATGCAACCAGTTAATAACAACCAAAAAGAGGGGGGAAAAAAGCAGCACAGAATAAAATGCATGGAAAATAGCACAACATTAAATGATAACAAATTCAAATATAGTCATAACCACAAGAAATATAAAACGACTAAAACTCACCAGTTAAAAGACAGATTTTCACATTGGATAAGATAACAAAATCCAGCTATATGCTGTTTACAAGAGACACACCTAAAACATAATGACATAGAAAAGTTGAAAGTAAAAGAATGGGAAAAGATACACCAAGAAATTAACTAACCAAGAGACATGTGACAGAGCTATATTATCATCAGCCAAAATAAACTTGACATGAAAAAGCAAGTTTAGGTGATAAAGAGGGTTATTACTTAATAGAAGCAAATCTACCTGGAGAGGTAGATTTAACAATCCTGAAACTGAATGCCCTTAACAATAGAGCCCCAAAATTCATAAAGAAAAAAATTAGAAGTCAGCAAACCCATGGTCATAGTAGGCGATTCCTCTCAGTAACAATGCCTCATGTAATTAATAGCTCCTCTTAAGTTCAAGAAGGCAAGTTTTAGAATACAGCAGACATGAACAACACGAGTCTGATCTAATAGATAATAGAGAAACCTATATCCAACAAATAGAGAATATATATTTAGTTGTTTCAAGTACACACAAAATATTTACCAAAAGACAGCCATGTATATTATATGCCACAAAACAGATTTCAACAAATATTTAAGAATCTATAGCAGATCATATTTTCTGACTATACTGCAGGAACAATGGAAACAAACAATAAAAAGATCACACCCTGAAAACCTGCATTCAATCAGAAATTTAAAAATATACTTTTAATTTATTATTCAAGGAAGAAATCACAATGGAAATGTTTAAAATAAATTAAACTGAACATCAATAAATTATACTTCCAAACTTGTAAAGAGGAGAATATAAATTATATATTTTTACATGTTTCCACTAGAAGAGAATGAAAATGAAAAAATTAACTTAAGTTAGAAAAGAACCAATGAATAAACTCAAAAATGGGAGAAGGAAATAATAAAAATATGTGAAAATAATGTAATTGTAAAGAAAGTGACAACAGAATCAGTAAATCAAATCCGTATTTCCGAATACGGTTAATATAGGACAGATCTCTGGCAAAAGTGACCCAGCAAACGAGAAGGCACAAACAATATTAGATATAAAGCAGTATAACTAAGATATACTTGATAGAGGGCTTTAAAAATCCGAAGAGGTTCTGTATTTTTATGCTCCCAAATTTGAAATAACAGGGAAACACAATTTTGAGAAAAATATAAGCACCAGACTTACATAGAAACAAACATCTGAAAAAGACATCAAGCGAATATAAAAATTAAATCAGTATGTAAAATGTTAACACACACAGACAAAACAAATGCACATACAAAAAAAGCACAAACCCCAGTAAACCAAGACGGTTTTTACAAGTGAATTCTACCAAATCTACAGAGGAAAGAATACACATTTGATACAAAATGTTCCAGAACAGAGAAAAAGAAGAAATGTTCCCCAACTAACTCTGAGGCTAGCATAAACAAAAAATAGACAGTAAGAATACAAGAAATTTACAAGTTGATCTCATTTATGAAAATTAAAATTAAAAAGAAACGTTAGAAAGCCATACAGACGTACTTCAAATACTGACGTAAACTTCAAGGTACTGACGTAAATTTCAAATATCAAGACCAAGTGGGTTTATTCCAGGAACACAAAATAATTGAGTAAAGAAAATCTATTAATATAATTCACCACAGTAACAGTTTTCAAAAGAAAAGACATATGGCTATCTCAACAGATATAGAAAAAGAATTCTATGTTTTAACACTGAGTCATGACAAAAATTCTTGGCAAGCAAGAAATAGAAGGAAATGTTTTAACCTGATAAAAGTTAAGTACAGCAAGAATTACTGAGACTATTTAAAGTTAGTTACAAGAATGCCTATCATTTGTCTTTATAACACTGCACTAAAGTTATAGCCTCAAGCAAAGAGGGAAGAACTAATAGGTATGGGACTCTAAAAAATACCCAGAACTGTCCTGATCTTAAGATACATGTCTGATCAAATGGGAAATTTGAGAGACTAACAGAAATAACAGTATTTTCACCAAGATTCCTAAATTTAAAAAATTCAGCAACATACCAGTTAGAAAATGCAACTATTTACAACAGCTAAAAAGAACCTATTTGTAATAGCTGGAGAGCTACATAGGAATAAATCTCTAACAAAGAATATGCAAGCACACCAAGAAGAAAGTGATGACACTTTTTTTAAAGACACTTTTTACAAAGAAACAGAATTACAAGACTAAATTTCATAAATATTGTAATTCTATCTAAATGATGTATACAAGAAATGCAATTCCAATGCAAACCCCAATACAGTATTTTACATAAATTGACTTGGTTCTAAAATATATATGGAGGAATAAAGGGACTAGAATTATCCAAGGTAATTTTAGGAATAGTTAGGAAAAGTTAAGAAAAATAGTCAAGGAAAAACTTGTTCACCCAGATAGCAAGACTTAACGTAAAAGTTACAATAGTTAAAACAAGGTAATAATAGAGAAAGAAAGACCACAAAATAGAAATAAAATACAGACCCTAATAACAACAATTCATATATAGGATCTTGTTATATGACAGATGAGGCATTAGAAATAGAGGAAAAAATGGACTACTTACTAAATAATCTAAGAGAACTGGCTTGCCATTTGGAAAATACAAACTTGAATTCCTTGTCACACTGAACACTAAATTTCAAATGAATTCAAACCTAAATATGAAATGCAAAACTTTGTAACTTTTAGAATAAAATTATTGCTTTAAGTTGGTAAGAATTCTTAAATAAGATAGGAAAAGCACAAACCAGAAAGGAAAAGACTGATGAATTTGATTACATAAAACTATACATCAGAAAAGTTCAAAGTAAACCATAGACTGAGAGACAATATTTGCAATGCATAAAACTGGAAAACGATTAATATCCAGAAGATACAAAGAACTCCTGCAAACCAATTCAAGAAAAGTAACCAAATAATGGGCTAAGTATATTAACAACTATACAAAGAAAGGGAAACCTGAGTTATCAATAATTAATACTCAATTTTACTAGTAATCAGAGGAATTAAAACTGTATATATACCATCAATAAATTTTAAAGTCTGATAATGTCAAGGTTAGGGAGAATATGCATATATGAGAATTCAATATGGCAGCACAGAAACTGCAATTCAACCAAACAGAAAAATCACTGTGGAGAGAGATTTGGCAATGTTGTAAGCTTGAAGATGAGAGTACTGTGTGACCCATCAATCTACTTGGAGATATGTATTCCAGAGTAGTACTTTTCAAACCACTTGTGAAAAAGTACTTTCTTTTTCTTCTTCTTTTTTTTTTTGGGTATTTCAATTTAGTAGGAACCAATATTTTATGAACCATAACAAAAAATGAATTACTAGGATATAAATTCAAAAACATACAAACATAAACTGGCTCCTTATTAGATTCAACGATATAAAATGACTGCCATCACAAAACTTCTAAACGCTCATTCTCAATTTCTGCACTCATAGCATCGTGGATCAGAAAGAAAAGTTGTTGATGGGACATTGGCCCACACCACAGGTTGAGCAGCACTAGTCCAGGAAAGCTCTTGCATAAAAGGAGACTGGGAAAAGGGACTCTCAGCAGCCCTGCTTATAAGGAAAAACTAGAGACTAACAAAATCTTTGCATCAGAATGAATTGGGGTTTACTCAGAATCAAATACACAACAGTTAAAAATGAACTAGTTTTGCTTGTATCAATATTAGTAAGACTCAAATGATATTAATAAGAAAAAAAGGAGGTGGTGAAATAAAAGGTAGGGCTTGATACGCATTTTTGTTGTTTGAAACAAGTATTACTGTTACATACTACTGTGGTATTGACAGAAAAGATACATCAACTTTAGAACAGAAGCTATCTGAGAAGAAAGGTGAAAGAAGTAAGACCAACAAGGCAACAAAGGAAGTTTCAAACAGATATATAACTTTTTTTTCTTAAAAGAAAATATGATCTGAAGGAAATACAGCAAAATGTTAAGATTTCATTGTAGAGAGTCTAAGATGACAATCTACTATCTTAGTATCCAGGGGTGTCAGAGAAGTGACTATAATTCAAAAATCAGCCGTAATACTTTTTTTCAGTATGGCTGTATTTTTTCAGATGGCAGTGTTTATGTATCCAGATAAAACTAGGTGCATGTTAACAGCAAGGATGCATACTATGATTCTGAGTTTTAGCCCAAACACTTTCCTATTCTCACTGTGTATAAACAAAAACCCTACCTAAACTCTGCCCAAAACTTACCCACTCTTTCTGTCTTTAAAAAAGACAATGGTGCCAGCCAATGACATGGTGGAGACCTCACTTACTTTTAAAAGACTTTTAAGACATCTGATTGTACCAAGAAGTTTCCAGAATTTTCCCACTCTATAATGCAATCTTACTTGAATCCCATTAACTTCCAACATGAGACTGACGGAAAACAGGACAAACTCTATAAAGCATGTACTTGAAAGACATCCATTTCAGAAAAGAAATCCAGGTACCTATAACAGCTTTTTTCCTCTCTGTCTCAGCTTCTTTTTCCACAACTTTTTGTTTCTGTGCAGCTATAAGAAGTTTTGTCTTCTCAGCCTCCCTATGGAGCAAAATATTATAAAAATTAGAAAAGATTCTCTAATGTATAATCATAATCAATAATTATCACTCTATAATGGTGGTTCAGTGAATCATTTTTGGCAAGAACTCTTTGATCCATTACAGTCAGCAAGAGATGACTTACCCTATTTTGACTATAATAAAGTATAATAAAGAAGTGAAAGGTTAAATTATTTGCTCAAAGTCACCCAGAGATAGGAATCAAATTATGCACATTCAAACTTTAGACTGACCATTTCTTCTAATTTTCTTCTAATTGTATCAAGCAAAGGCCTGATCTGGGAAGTATTTGGAAGATATTCATGCTTCCTTTGCTGGCAGGTTTCCTATGCCAGCCCACTTAGCAGCACTGTGCCAATAAGCAAAAGGCACCAATCTCTGAGTAGCTGCTATTTCTCAGGTGCGTGGTTTGGCAAGCAGGATGGAACTGGATTTCAGTCTCTCCTCAGATGGTCAGCCTTGTGCAGTGGTGTTATTTGCTGGACAAAAGATATAACTAGGTAGCAGTTAATAATTCGTAAACTTGACTCAATATAAGTAAGAAATTTCTAAGGATTTGCGCTTTCTAATAATGGAAATGACTGTCCTATCACCGAGCATATACAAGTAGTGCCTGGGTGACAATCTGGCAGAAATACTATAGAAAAACAGATTACTATTAGGTGGCTTTTAATTTTGGAACTCCAGTAGTCTAAACAAATTAGGATGATGCAGAATTATCTGAGAAGTAACTCCAATAGTTTCTCCAAATCATTTCCCTTCCTCCACAGGGAAAAAGCTTTCCCCTTTCCGCATGTCAACAGTGATAAAGAAATAAGATGACATTTCTGGATACTATGAGTTATATAAGGGCAGAGCATACACAGAACTCCATGTTTCCATCACTAGAAACTATCATATTTAAAGCCTGGTACTTTATGCTTTAGAGCTTTAAATATATTACTCTTCTTCCATTGACATTAAAGACACGGTAGGCTTTAGAGTTTTAAAGGAAGAGTTACTTTTCTGCAATGAAAAAGGAAGTGTAAAACTGAGTAATAAAAGATACAGACAAGGAACAAAAAGGACTCCAGCGTATATCACTCCATAATGAAGTATTATTATTCCTTCTTGAACACCCATTATTTATACATCTGTTGCATTCTTGACTTTTGCAGTCACTTTTTTCAGAATTTCGTATTTTCCCTCAACATACCAAATTTCCTAAAGACTTTTGTTTCATCTTTTCAGTGCCTTTAGTATGAGGGTAATACTGCCATTTAAATCACAATACAGAATACTGAGGGGAGAACATCAGGTTAAAAGTTGAGTCCCTTTCAGAATGGAAATCCAGCATACCCCTCTCCTCCTTATAGACTTTAATCTCCACCATGGCTGAACTCATCCAGAAGCTGTTACAGGGAGAAGCAGAGAAGATCAACAGCTATGAAAGGATCTCAGTAAATCCACATCAGGGTGGCAGAAGCTCAAGGCACAACTAACAGAAAATATCGTGAAGAAGGAACTAATCCTGCTAGATGGCTCCAATGTAGCTTTTAAACTTCTGGGTTCCATGCTGGTCAATAAGGAGCTAGGGGAGGCTTGGGCCACAGTGTGGAAAAGGCTGGACTCTGCACAGCTGAAATTAAGACACAAATCCCAGTTTTGAAACTTCGAGCAACAGTCGTAACAGAGGAGACCCATGCGCAGATCCAGCAGGAGCTCCAGAGGGCCCAGCCAGTGATGACAGGGGCATGGTGGGGCAAAGGGGCAGGGAGGGAATCAGGCAGCTCTAGGGTCTATGCTGTAGCTAATAACATGTGAAATACCAAAAATAAAAATAAATCACAATACATATACTCCTAAAGGGATACTCTCAGAAACTAATTTTATGCAAGCAAGTAAATTCTTCCCAGTCAGCCCTGGACACCTAGAAGAGAAGACTATCAGGAGTCTACTCAGACAAGGTTTTCTCACAGGCAAATTAAAAGATCCAGGTCTTAGTAATTTTAGAAACACAATCACATAAATATAAATCCAAACTCTTACCAATGATGGGTGTCTAATTCTTACAACACAGTAACAAAATATAGGTACTCTCTTAAACTTTAACAGCTGGGACTCTTTCTTACCTCTATTAATATTTAAACTACTACTCACATCTAAACAACAGCTCTTAAGGTTCCAGCAACATTTCCACAGCAATTGTATTCTTAGCCACTGAAACTGCTCCTGAGATGTTCATATATAAAGAAAAAACTACTAAGAGTCTAGTGGGAACTAAGACACAAGAACAGGCAATATTACTACAATAGAAAGATGGAGACTAGACATATACTCCACCTCAGAGTGCACTATCTCACACATAAGTTTCCTCTAACCTGGTATACTAACATGTACACTAACACGTACACAGACAGCCCTAAATAAAAATGTTGAGATCCCATGCAGATTACTCACATTAACTCAAAATTTCTTCTTATGGCTTCTGGGATTTTGGGTTTTGTAACACGCACAGCCTAAAAAATAAAAGTAAAAAAGCCAAAGTACATTTGAAAAATAAAATTTGAGACTAATTTTATAGAAGAGCTTAAATGAAACTTAAGACAACTATGACATAGCTGTCTACTGAACATATGTGTATCCCACTAGAAAGTCTACTTTTTGTTGTCACCACATCAAAAAACAAAGACAACTGCTTCTTGTTTCCATTGAAAAAAAAAAAAAAGCCTAATTATGGGAGAAATTACCCACTGAGGCACTAAATTTAATAAACTCCTTTAGGGAAAAGGATCTTCTTTAAAAAAATCATCCCAGTCTCAATACAGTCAGAGTTCTAGGATTTGTTTTATTTTAGTTTTGTCCATTCCTTTGTTTCTTTATACTCACATCCAGTATTTGTCTTTCTCCTTCTGACTTATTTACAAAATTGAATCCCATTCAGTTCCATCCATTTTTCATAACTGACAAGATTTCACCTTTTTTTTATGTCTGAGTAGTATTCCATTGTGTATATCCTGCCATGTCTTCCTAATCTACCCATCTACCATTGGGCAATTAGGTTGTTTCTATAACCTGGCTATAGGAAAAAACAATAAATGGTACTATAATGAAAATAAGGAGTATATATATCTTTCAAATTATTATCTTTACATTCTGTGAATAGAAACCTAGGAGTGAAATTGCTGGATCATACAGTAGCTGTGTTTAACCAACAGTGTATGAGGGCTTATTTTTCTTCACATCCTTGTCAAGATTTGCTATTTTTGATCTTTTGATATGGGCCGTTCTCACAGGTGTGATACGTATTTCATGGTTTTGATTTGCATTTCTCTGGAAGTGACGATGAACATTTCTTCATGAGCCTGATGGACATCTATATGTCTTCTTTGGAGAAACGTCTGCCTATTTAGCTTTTCTGCCCATTTTTTGATTAAATCTTTGTTTTCTCTTTGTTGAGCTGTATGAGTTGTTTATAGATCTTGGATTAGTCCTTGCCAAATGTATGATACGTAAATTACCTTCTCCCATTCTGCAGAGTATATTTTTGTTTTAATGATACTTTCTGTCACTGGGGAAAAGCTTTTCAATTTGATTTAATTCCATTTGTTTACTTTTGTTTCCTTTGATGTTGATGTCAAGTCCCCAAAGACGTCCTTAAAGGCAATGTCATGCAATATTTTGCCAAAGATTTCTATGAATTTTATGCTTTCAGGTCTTATATCCAAGCCTTTAATTCATTCTGAGTAATTTTTGTATATGGTGTAAGACAGTAGCCTAGTTTCTTTTGCATGTGGCTGTCCCCTTTCCAAATGCTCTTTGTTAGACTTTCCTTTCTACACTGCGTTACACTTAGTTCCTTTGTCATAGAATAACTTCACATAACTGTGGGTTTATTTCTGGGTCTCTCAATTCTATTCCATGGGTCTGCTTGTCTATTTTTATTCTGATAAATACTATTTTATTATTGTAGATTTGTACCATAGTTTGAAGTCTGCAGTGTGATATCCCCATACTTTTTTGTCAAGACTGCTTTGGGTATTCAGGGTATTTTGTGGTTTCACATACATTTCAGCAATATTTATTCTTTTTCACTGCCACTGAAATCTTGATAGGAACTGCAAATCTAGGTACATTTTAAAGCTCCTTCTTGCTCTCTCTTCATTTTGGTGGGGGTAGTTGAAGACAGACTCTACTAGGGAAAGAAGGTTTGGGTTTTCAGGTCCTTGTGTTCCCACCCAAAAGTTTGCTCCAGACCCCTCTAAATATCAAGCAGGCATGGATTTAGATATTCTCAGTAAGAATGGTTCAAGGCTAACAGGACCATAAAGATACAAAATTTCAGGATATTAATTATATCTTTTTCTCACTTTTTTCCCAATCTGTAATTCTTGGGTCCTGTAAGTCCTAGATATCCCAATTGATAATGACACATTTTTCATTTATGCATGAAGGGAAATGATTCTTCAAATTAAAAGTGGGAACTGACTTTTATCCCCCAAAATACTTTATAGAATCAGCTTGCAAAAACGTTAAGAGGTAGCAAGGAGAAAAGCAAAATACTTTCCTCTATCATTCTTAGGTTTTTACTATACTGTAAACCTTGAAAGCAGGATGACTTCCTTACCCCTAATAGATATTCAAAATATCTCAGGTCCCCTTGGTGGTGCAAGGGGTTGAGCACTGCACTGTGGGGCTTCTGCAGTCACCGCAGAGCGAGTTTGATCCCTGGACCCTGGATAGGGAGGGGACCCACATGGCACAGCAGCCCTCTCCTACCTGGTCTGCTGCTCCCTCAGCAGTGTATTTCAGTAGATCTGCCTGTTCTGCTTCCCACCCTGTCTCTGGTGCATCCTCTCACCCTCCACGTCTGTGGTCTGTACCCCAGCTTTTGTATGCATTTAAAAAAAAAAAAAGCTTAAAAAATTATATCTGAAGTGAGTTGAACTCTAGATTTTTTTCAATCTCTGGAAAATGGCAAACAGTTTAAAGGCTTAAGCTTAATCTCACTAATCAAAGAACTCTGCTCTGCACATTAAAATAAAATTGAGATAACCAGCTGACTGCCATCTGATGGGCAGAAATGAAAACAAAACCAAAAAATCTGATACTTTGTATGTTAATGCGTTTGCAACAACAGGCTCTCATCTTTGCTGGTGACAGTGAAATAATCTAACACTGAACAAACCTAATTTATCTGAAGATACTTATATACTAACTCAGTCTCTGGGTATTGTATTCCATAGGAATACTTGGTGTATTATACTCAAGGGGACATGTACAGAAAGTTTACTGCAGTATTAATTTAAAGTTTATAAACCTGGAATGCATGTCCATTAGGAGAATGGATAAACTGTGGTGTATCTGTAATACATATCTGTAAAATGAATTAATACAAGGTATGTCTATTACACATCAAAAACAATCAGTTAAAAAAATGGCCAACTGATAAGTACTGTGTGATATGATTTAGCTGTGTTTAAATGTGCAAAATAAGACTGATGTACACTGTACTAAAAGCGTAAAAGCATGCATGAGAAAGAAAACACCAAAATTTAGCTTGTTTACTTCTGGAGAAGTAGGCGGAAAATGACATTGAAGTGCATATACAATATACAGTCAAATGTATCTGTAAGGTGCTACTTCATTTAAAAAAAAAAAAAAGAACACACCAAATGTGGGGGGAAAAGATCCTTCTGGCTGTTGTTCAGAAAAAGACAGTGGGCAAGAGTCAAAATAAAAGTGGGAAAGTAAAACAGGAGACTACAGCAGAAGTCAGGCAAGAAATTGTGGCTTGACTTTAGGAGGTAGTAATGAAGACAGACACGTATGCAGTTTTAAACAGAATATGGTAGTAGAATCAGGATATGGAAACTGATTAGATGTTAAGAATAAAAGGACTGTCAGCGATGTCCTCCCATTCTTCTAGGTTAGGCTGAGTGGAAGAGGCACCATTTATTGACAGGAAGAAAAAAATAGGAGCAGTAGATTGCACTGAAAAGACCAAGGGCTCAACAATTAATAGAAGAAAAAGAAATACAAAGATTAGTGGAACAGAACAAAATCCAAAAATGACTCTACTATTGGAATTTAGCATACAATACAAATATCATTTCAAATGGCCGAGGGAGGGAAAGATGAGAGCATAAATACTCAGTAATTACTGTTGCTACTGAATTGGGAAGGGAGAATTGAAACTCTACCTCACAACCGTTATCAAAATGAGCTAAAGATTTAAATTTAAAATTACAGGGGCTTCCCTGGTGGTGCAGGGTTTAAATCTCAGTACTATAAAGCAATCCACAGCCATTGCACCACAAGTTTGATTCCCTGTGGACCAGGAAGGTGACCCACATGGTGCAGCAGACCTCTCCTGTATTGCCCGTTATTCCCCTCAGCAGTGTGTTTCAGACAAATCTGCCTGTTCTGCTCCCCACTGTCTCTGGTGAATCCTCTTACCCCCCACACCGCTGGCCTCTACCCAGTTCTTGTATGCATAAATAAATAAATCTTTAAAAATAAATAACTTTAAAATGACAACTGCACAAGAGAGGAAAACTTGTACTTTCTAATTTTATTTACATTCCTATATTGGTAAAAGGTTCTTAAAGCATGCTAGCCCAGCAAAATACCATACCAGATACTGAAACTACTAATCTGAAAACTTCTTAATTGTTAGGAGAAAGAAACAAAGGTAAATGACAAAGAAAAAAACTAGCAGAAAATGTTTCCTAAGCACCAAAAGGAGTTACAATAACATATATTTTTTTAAAATGATAAACAACTAAAAAATTAGCAAAAATAATCCCAACAATTCACAAGGGAAACACCAACGGCCAGTAAACACAGGAGGGCACACAGTCCCAACAACTAACACAAAGTACCGCATGATGTTTCCCAAAGGGTCAGGAGAACATGTGTGCATCTGCTAGTTATGGAGCATAATCACACATGTAAAAAAATACCGTTCACCAATATGCCAATGAGAGTGTAACCTAAA
This sequence comes from Galemys pyrenaicus, assembly GCA_019455555.1. Lineage (NCBI taxonomy): Eukaryota > Metazoa > Chordata > Mammalia > Eulipotyphla > Talpidae > Galemys > Galemys pyrenaicus. The sequence continues at coordinate 3,026,034 of JAGFMF010011406.1, read as the reverse complement.
AATTTCTGAAGGGCAATCTGGCTGCATCAAAAAGTCCCCAGAAGTATACATACACTTTGAGTCATCAACGCAACATTTACGAACTTATCCTAAGGCTTCCTGGTGGCACAGGGGTTAAGCCTCAGCACTATGAAGCTATTGGTAGCACAAGTTTGATTCCCAGCTAGGGAGAGTTAACCCACATGGCGGAGCAGACCTCTTCTGTCTAGCCCACTGCTCCCCTCAGCAGTGTATTATTTCACTCAATCTGCCTATTCTGCTCCCCACTCTGTTTCTGATGAATCCTTACACATACACACTCCTCCGCCACCCACCCCATCCCCCCAACCTCTGGCCTGTCTCTTAGTTCTTGGATGCATAAAATAAATCTTTAAAAAAAATTATCCTAAGGGAAGGATTTTAAAGGATGCATAATCTTGATCATTGAAACTTATGTGTAACACTAAAAATTTAGACACTACAGAGATGAGGTCAATAAAACCATTAAATGTGATGATAAAGCAAATCTTTATCTCTGACTTGGAAAAACGCTCATATCCAGCTTGTGAAAAACACATGTATGATTCTGCTTTAATTTCTCAGTATTTATACCCATAAACACATGTTCCTCTACATTAAGACAATTCTGGAAACATACAACAAACTTTGTTATCTCTGCGTGAATTTCACTGTTACTCATCTTCCTAATATCTAAATTTTTTTACAACATACATAATGTATATATATTAAAATGCCCACTATAAGGTACTGTTATAAATCAGTAAGAAAAAGAAAATAATCCAACAGTTAAAATGGTGAAAGAAAATGAATAGGTAATTGACAGAAGAGAGTACAAATGGCCAATAAAAATATTAAAAGACAATCTCCTTAATTAAGGAAATGCAAGTCAAAGAGAAATCCAACACAGCATATACACTGGGCAAACACCAGCATGTCTGATAGCTTCAAATGCTGATAAGCTTGTGGGAAAACGATTGTTCACATATATGTTGGTAAAGTACGTAGAATTTTTACAGCCACTTGGAAGATAATTCACACATATAAGGAGAAGTGTGAGGAATGTTCACAACAGGAATGTTATTGTTCATTAACAGCAAAGGAAAAAGATATGGCTAAGTAATAAGGCACGAATTCTAGGCAGCTGTTTAAATGAATGAGATAGGCTTCCAAGTAACAACATAACAAACCTAAGAATCTGTGACATCCACATTTACTATCTTTAAAGTTACTCCAACCACAACTTAATGGACAGCCAAGATTTTACAAATGTCCAAGATGGACATTTCAAATGATCCATTAACTTTGGTGGCTCACGCTCAGGCCATCAGTCTGAGACAATAGCACATCATCAATCATGACAGGGAAAACTCTTGCCCTCCTTCCAGTCTTGTATGAGGTCACATATGGACACTCAACAACGAATACTCTCTCAGGAAAAATGCAAAACTTGAGACACATGACACCAAAGCAGCTTCATCTCTGGCTGTAGTAATGCTCATCACAACAATCAACTGATCTATTAACTCTGAGAGAGACACTGGAGAAGTCACACTATCACTTCTCAGGTAACCCACATCCAGAGTCAGGCTTCCAAATGTTACTGAACATGAGCACAGTAAAAAATGCATTTTATATTGGTAACCAAATAGAAACACTTACCCCACACTCTTAAGTTAAAGAAAAAAAAGTTTCAGAGTAATACATAAACTTGGTACATGCTATACGCTGACTTATTTAATTCCATTTTACATAATATGCTGTTTGTGAGCCATGGAAATTAATTTTAGAACCCACTAATGGATTTCAACCTCATTTGAAAACTGACACCCCCCCACCACCAAAAACCAAAAAACGATGTATATACCCTTGTACTATTCTAGCTCCTGATACCACCATCATCAGTGCCACCATCACGTTCATTTGCTAAGTTTCTTTATTTCTTCTCAGGCCATCCTTTCACCCACTGGAAATACTTTCTTTACTCCTATCTCCACATAAAAATCCTAAAAATTCTTCCAGATCCACCTAAAATTCCAACTCCATCACTTGTCTCCTGGCTGACTCTCTAGAACTTACCACAATAATCATCCAATCACTTCACCTGTTAATTACTACTTTGTAGCATCTATACTGCATAGAATTATTGTTCAATACAATATACAATATTCTTTCTCAAAATAACTGTGAAGACAAGGATTGTCCTTACACTGATCTATAACCATTATTGTAGCTTAATAATGCCTCACACATAGAAGGTATGGGCTTTATTGCCTTGTAAAAGCCTCAGCTTATGTGTACCCCTTTCTAAGAGTTGTAAGAAAATGCCACCCATGGTAAACTGCAAGAGAACTTTATTTTGGCAGAGCACTAAAGTCAGACTCAGAAAGGAATCACATAAATCACCACAGCATTGCATTAAATAACTGCTGAATAAACAATTCAATGAAAGGACCATTGAATTCAAAGTTCTCAAAAATCCCCAGAGAACTGCCCTAGGAACGACTTACCTGTATAGTGAGGCCTGGGGCCATGATGTTTAAATCTTTCTGCAGCGCTTGCTTCAGGTTTTCATCTATTTGATCTGTTTTTGAAGGCAAGAACAACAGCTCTCATGATAATGTTTAAATTTTATGTAGTGCATTAACAATGGAACAAAACTACTCATTATTAGACCTAATGTTTCCATAGCTCTATTCTTTTAGAGCTTAAACCACCTCAAATACATTTGGGGTGAAGACATATTTATATATATTTTATATGTATCAAGTTTTCTTTTTGTATGTGATAAAGTAAATTATCTAAAAAATTTAGAAAGAAAGATGACAAGTAGCAGGTCTAAATTTATCCAATAAATGATAAATCTAAATCTCTAATATCTAAATTCAACACTTTTATTTAATATTCCCTGATTCTTAAAAAAAAAAAAATTCCACTGTCAATCTTTACCCAAGCTCCCAAATAGCTAAATTTCATTTCCGTGGAGCTTAGTCTATTATTTTGGATTTAAAAAGAGAAAAGAAAAATGCCCACAGGAATGACTGATGCAAATATATGAAATCTTAAACTTAAAATATTTTAAAGGAAATTGTTTTACTGTAAATTTAAAATGGACAATAACAATATCTCTCCACTTAGGTTTGTAATGCATACATCTTTTATTTACCTAATAGCACTTTCACATTACTAAAATGACTGCTAATGTAACAAATCAGGACAGATAAATTTCCTTAAAAAACAGCCAGTTGTCAATCTTTAAACAGGAATCATTTGATTGACTTCTAAATAGATTAACTCTCTTTGTAGCAGTTCACTAAGAATTCTTGGAAGGAGAAGTGAGTAACCAACACCAACAACTCAATACAGATTAGAATTTTCACTTTCACAAATGAAAATAACTTGCATAGGAGAACGTTCACAACTGCTATCCTTGGTAATGGCTGTCATCTGGGAGGTTGGATTTTAAGAGGGTTTCCACTATCCCAAAGCTGATTAGGAATGACTCACTGTGATACACGATGCAGTTTATGCTGAAAAATAGCTTTCCTTTGGGAGTCTAGTCACATGCTAGGCTGAGTGTCTATGTGATCAGCACCCAATAAAAACTCTGGGGCCTAAGTTTCTAATGAGTTTCCTTACTACAAAATGTTTCACAGGTGTTGCCACAATTGTGAGTCCCACTGGGAGAAGATTCTTGCAAGACTGTGCTTGGCTTTTACCAAACTTCACCTATGTACCTTTTCCTTTTGCTGATTTTGCTTTGTATCCTCTTGTGTACACATCTTAGCTGTGACTATGACTAAATACTGAGTCCTGTCGGTCCTTCTAGTGATTATGGGGGTGAGTCCTGGGATGCCCCATGACACAAACTTCTAAATTTTCCAAATAATCTATTTTAAAAAGCAATAAAGATAACTTTCAGTAAGTTATCATAGTAAAAAAAAAAAAAAAAAACCTATGATTTGTAAGGAAGTTTATGCAATCATTATAAAATAATGTGTTATACATTTTAGGAGATGGTTATCATTCTTAAAATAGCTTATCTGTGTATTTTCTGAATTTAAATATATGAAATCTTAAACTTAAAAGAGTATTTTAAAAGTAAATGCTTTACTGTAAATTTAAAAGAATGCTCAAATAATATAGTGTTTACTAATACCATTACAGCATCCATAAAGAAGTTGAACAAGATTTCCACTGATTTAGTCAAATGTTTAAAACAAAACACTTACCAAACAATTCAATGTAAACTTCTTGAAGTGTATGGGCACTGCAAAACTGGTTCAGTTCATGGTGGATTTTATTGAAGATTAAGGTCTTGTCATAATCTGCAGTGTAGTTCCTCACAATATCAAACACTGAAGAAGAGTTTAGAGTCTACTATACTGTAACTGTTTATAGAATATAATTCATATTTGTTTTACACAACACTAACCCAGTATCTTCTAATTCAGCCAAAGTAAAAGTTAGTGATATGATATACCTGTGGAAGCGTGTCAATAAAAGAGTAAAAACATGAAACACAACTCACAAACTTCAATGTGTTCTCAATTTTCCAGGTATTATTGCAATAGTAATGGGCAAGCTTCGAAGTACATTCTAAGGAAAGTATAAAAAAACTATCAAAGTTTTCAAGCAGTGGCATGATACAATCAGATTTGTACTGTGGCAGTAGTGCGAAGATGAATAGCAAGGCATAGAGAAGAAAGGCAGGGAAAATGTAAGCCAAAGCAAAAAAGCATAAAGCAAAAGTTTAGCTAAGAGGTAAAGAAGGCCTGAACTAATTGAGGAACAGTGGAAATACAGCAAGAAAGTAGGTACAAAAGATCACTTTCAAAAAGGTAGTTTTTAAAGGTGGTAAAAACAAAAACACCAGGCCAAAGGCAATTTACATGTATTAGCAATTAAGTCTCACAAACTGTCTCTTAATTTTGCACATCAGGAAACAAAGAAACAGGGTTTTAGAAATATGCCAAAAAGCATCTGTTAGACCAGGCAGAACCAGTGCTTTACCTATTAAATGTGCTTTCTCCCTTCAGACCCAAGGACTTGTTTTGCTGATTTTCTCATGGAAGATATAACTGGATTACAGATCACAAACAAGGCTAGGCCATCACTAAATCCTTGGCTGACCAACTCATTTGCTTGGTCATTTCCATACGAACTGGTTATCCAATAGTTTTCTATTCATCTCCAGTGAGAGAAGAAGCAACTCTCCCCTCTTATTTTTCCAGTCATAATCCATCCCACTAATTTGTGACCAGAGAAACAAGGAAAATAATCACTGAAAAATTAACCCTAAATCTACTTGACAATAAAACACTTGCTTTGTGCTCTGAAATCCTTTGGCTAAAGGTATTACACACACACACACACACACACGTATGTATAAAATATGTGTGTGTGTTTTATTTTTTTAGATTGTATCATATCTTCTCAAGTAAAATAGGAAATCCCTAATGGCAAAGGCTCTACCATCACCTTTTTAAAATTACTCTTGTCAAACAAAGTATCCTGTACATGCTAAGCATGCCAATTTTAATAATAAAGATAAAATGTCAGATCTTTCCACTGAAAGTAGTATCTCACAGAAACCCATGTTCGTAACAGCATCATTTATAGAAACTAAGACACGAAGTAGCACAAGTGTCCATTGATGAATGAATGGATAAACAAAATGGAAAACTTTGATAGTTCCTTACTCCCTCCTCCAAGATAATGATACTTCCCTTAGTACGAAATTTAAAGTTTTCCCATTATCAGTGCAAATACAGAATTATCTGAATGGATAAATTAGACACACACACACAGAGGAATATTATTAAGACTTAAAAAGAAAATTCTAACTTATAACATGGATGAATTTTAGGACTGTATTCTAAGTAAAATAAGCTAATCAAAAAAGATGCTTTTATCAGCTACTGGAAGTATTAAGAATCACAGAGACTGGAAGCGATTGGTGGTTGCCAATTATTGGCAAGGGTTTGGTAATGATAAGTTTTTTTTTAATGAGTATAGAGTTCCAAGAAAAGAGTATGGAGGGCCTCCCTGGTGGCGCAGCGGGTTAAGCAACACACTGTGAAGAAAACGCAGCCACTGCAGCACGAGTTCGATCCCTGCTGCCGGCCAGGGAGGGGACCCACATGGCACGGCAGACCTCTCCTGCTGTGCCCGCTGC